>JAYMFT010112030.1:0-13483 GCA_038088735.1 Panulirus argus | reverse complement strand
TATATATATATATAAATAATTCCAATAGAATAGAATATGTATGTATAGCGGTAATGTGATGGCCTTGATTAGGACCTCAGCTGGCCGTGCCGTCTCAAAAAAAAAAGAAAAATAAAAAGAAAACGAAAAGTGGTGCCACCAAGTGACGGGACCCCAAGCAAGAACTGAGAGCCAGCAGTTGCGAACACAACTCTCCCTTGAGACCTTACAAACCTAACCACATCGTTTGATCACACACAAAACTGGGCTACCACACGCTCCTGACTGTGGTAGGTTTGTTCCTGGTTGTGGTGGGTATACGTGGGCTGTGGTGGGCGTGTCCCGGGCTGTAGGAGGCGTTTCCCAGGCAGCAGTGAGCGTGCCCTGGGTTGGAACTCTTGGTTCATGGTTTCCTTTTTTCATTATAAATTTTCATGATTTGTCTCAGTCAGGACAAGCGGCGACGGGTGGGCGGGGGCGAGGGTGAGGCGTCCGCGCAGAGGGAGGAGGAGGACAGGTGGGCGCGGGTGGGGACGGGGACCCAGAGGAAAGGGAGGAATGATTCCGATAGCATTTGCGTCACACAAGCCAAGATGACATGACACCTACGTACGTACGTGCACAAAGTATGTCATTAGATATGCAATATACAATTCTGGAATTGCATAATTTGACTATTGCACTATGTATACAATGAAATAACACATACACTGACTATCAGTGTACGTCAAAGATACATTACATATGGCACACGACACACTCACACGATGCACTCACACGACGCACTCACGCGACGCACTCACACGACAAAAGCGACTTATACTCTCTTGGTTCAGCTGTCGAGCCGCAGAGAAGTCGGCCTTAGACTGTCTTCCAGCTGATCATGACGAGGCTGCCTGACACACAACTTGGAATCTAGTAGGATCCCACATATTGCCCCCTGAATGTTTGAGGAGGATCGTGATGGACGGAGGAGGAGCGAGAGGGAGGGAGAGAGACGTCTGAGGGATCAGTGACGGAGTCAAACGTTCCCGCACGACGAGGGACGCTGCTGGAGGAGAGGACGTGAGGACCCGAGTGCGGCGAGGCTTACCGCCGACGCCAGTCTGGATTACGCCAGGGTCACCGAGGGACCAGGTTGTGGCTTAGGACGACGTCCAGCAGTTGGAAGGAAGCGGCAAACGCGGATCCTCCGGGAGGGGCTAGTTCAGGAAGGATAAACACATTGAGGAATGAAAATGCAAGAAACAAAATGTGATACTGTGTTGACCTGTGATGGGAATGAAATCAGACGAGGACAGCACATACGTCAGTCAAAACACAGGGGGGGGGGGGAATTAGACTTTATACATGGGTGGGGTGACCTTTGACTTGATACGTGTTTGTGGAGGTTTCTACTGAGGCGAGGGTTGGGTGATAAAAAAGAAACCTTAACTTAAGGAGAAAGATCTACCAAGCTATCAACCAAAACAAAGATTTCTTCAGTAACAATTAAGTGCCACTAATATTAATAGAAATGTTACCTAATGTTAAGAAGGTGTTATTCTGTATTCTGGCTCATTCAGGTAATTCTCGTGTCAACAGTGAATCTCTGACACTGAGAAAGATGTCATGACAAGAGATGAACCAACAACATGGCTTCCTGTACTGAGACGCACTAGTGATGCTGCCAAGGATAGACCAGAAGGACGCCTGGCTGTGCCATATTGCAGTTGGCATCACCCGGTGTTGGAAATGTGGTCAGGGAAGGGAGACTGCCTCACGGATGACACAACACAGCATCACCTGGTGTTGGTAATGAGGCCAGGGAAGGGTCCACACAGTTGCCAGTCATCAGTCCCTCCTCAGATCAATAGTTTCCTGTTCAGTGTTATACACGCACGTATCTCTCCGCCTAACTTTGCCCCATGTTACAGCTGTACAGGCACGGCTGACATCGTCGGCTGAGCGAAAGATCACATGACCAGGAATCGATCATTTGCTTGCTGGTCAGAGGGAGGCTTTGTGATGTGAACCGTGATCAGGGTGGTCTTTGTTGGGTACGGAGGGTCTGTAGTATGCTGTAAAGAAAGGAAGGTGGTCTCTGTTGGGTACAGTGGGTCTGATGTATGTTGCAGGGAAGGTGGTCTTTGCTGGGCACGGTGAGTCTGAGGTATGCTGCAGTGGAGGTGGTCTTTGTTGGGTACGGTTGGGCTGAGGTGATGTAAAGTATGCAAAGGGATACAAACGAATTCAAAAGGCAACAGAACGCTGGGTCCTTTCGAGGCTGTTTATGATAGTGGAAGAGATATGAAAACCATAGACCAATATGATAAGACTAGAAATACGTACAGATTTAGAATAGAAAAATATTACAAACTTTTCATGTAGCTAAGAGAGTGCAAATAATGTCTGTCGTGGATCTGAAGCAAAAAATTTACCAAGTCTGTCCTTAAACATATCTATGATACTACTTTCAACTATTCTAATAGGTAAATCATTCCTTGTGTTAACAATTCTGTTGAAGAAAAAGTATTTCGCCTCACAAGAGGTTAATCGTTTACTCATGAGTTTGTATCCATTGCTACGAGTAAAACTGAATGAATCTATAACTATATACGTCGTTAGATCGAGATAATCAAAGCCTTTGATAATTTTGAATGCCAGTATCAGATCATCCCTTAACCTTCTCTTTTCTGAACTAAATAGATTTAAGTCGTTTAATCGACTCTCATAGTGTCGTCTCTGTACTCTCTCCAGTCTGTCTATGTCTTTCCTCAAGTAGGGTGACCAAAGGTGAATACAATATCCGAGATAAGAATGCACGTGTGACTTGTAAAGAGTGATGATAATTTCCCTGGACTTAGATTCGACAACCCTACCTATAAATCCAAATATTATGTTCTCCTTAAGTGCTTCTGTGCACTGTTTACTTGACTTTAGATCACAAGAGATTATTACACCAAGGTCTTTTTCTTCATTTACCTTTTGCAGTTCAACAGAAATCATACTGTAGCTTTCCTTTTCATTTTTACTACCTATATGTAAAACATTGCACTTACATATATTGAAATTCATATACCACCTGTAAGCCCAGTCCGTCAGTTTGTCTGTGTGTGTTTGAAGCTGTAGACTTTCAAATTCTGTTGTAGATTTGTTTACCAACTTATTATCGTCTTCGAGTTTCGATATAATGCAATGCGCTCCATTATCATTATCATTAATACACATGAAGAAGAGAACCGGTTCTAAGACTGATCCTTGTGGTACGCCACTTGTTATGGTTAACCATTCAGAGGCATGACCATTAATCATTGCTCTTTCTTTACGGTTTGTTAACCAATTTCCTAATCACCTAAGTACAACCCTACTTATATCATGTGACTTAACTTTAGTTAGTAACCCTTAATGTGGAACTTTATCGAATGCTTTTTGAAACTCTATGTAGATGACATCATTTGCTGTACTTTCCTCATCCATGTTCATTAAAGAAATCAACAGATTCGTCAGACGAACGATTTCGTCGAAAACCCTGCTGCGAGGCATTCATTGAGTGGTGGTCCTCTAAATGGTTCAGTTTCCCAACTACAGACGTTAAGCTGATTAGACGATAATTTCTGGGCAGTCATTTATCATCATATTTGAAAATGGGTGTTATATTAGCAAGCTTCCATTCCTCTGGAACTTCCCCCAACCCTCTTTCATTGTCCTCGGATAGAGTTTATCTAAACTTGCTGTTTTATCTGTTTTCATTCCATTTAGTGCTGATACTATATCTTCAACTCTTATTTCCATAGGTCACAAAAGGTTTTCTTCTTTTAGTACTGGAACGTAAATACAGATGCGAAATTCATCTAAAATCTTTGCCATGTCTTCGTTGCCGCGAACCAAATCACCATTTTTATTTATTGACGAACCAACTGACTGGGTAATGACTCACTCGCTTTTAACATATCCATAAAAGTCCTTCGGGTTTCTGCTATTTTCAGCAACATACGCTTCATACTGACGTTTACTTTGACGTATAAGTCTCTCAGTTCCCGACGCAGACTTACATAATTTGCTTTATCATGTTGGTCACTGGTCTCTCTAAGTTTCTTATGTGCTGCTTTCTTAGACAACAAACCCTTCTTTATGTCATTGTTCCAACATTTTGGCTTTCCAGTAGGAAAAGACCGTCTACCACGTTTGGAAGAAATATTCCTTCCACTGCTTTGAACGTTTTACTGAAGTTCTCCAAAGCTACATCCATATCGCTGTCCTTTGGAATAGAATTCCAAGTATGCTGCGGGGAAGGTGGTCTTTGTTGGGTACGGTGGGTCTGAGCTAATGTAAGTTATGCCTAAAGATACAAAGTGATTCAGACGAAGTGATAGAATGGTCTGAGACGCGACAAATAGACTTCAATACTGACATATGTAAAGTAATGCACTTTGCTAATATGATAATCAGTCATGAATGTAAAATATTCGGTAAACTATCATCAGAAGTGGAAGAAGAAAAAGACCTTGTAGTGATGATCAGCAATGACCTTAAATATGAAAAGCAATACCTGGCTTCATATGATAAAGCCAACATGACGCTACTTTTCATAGCGTCAGGCATAGACGAAGGAATGGCCTCATCCGCTCACATCCACTCTATAGCTGTTCTGTATAATGCACCGAAAGCAGAGCCCCATATCCTCAACCAGGCTCCACATACCTTTCCTTAGCTTCACCCGACCTCCTCATATGTCCTGGTTCAGCCCGCTGACTGCATGTCGTCGCTGCAAACTACATCACTCTAGTTCACTCCATCCCTTGCACGCCTCGCACAACCCTGCATCTTGAGGCTGCAAGCCTTCAAAGGTTCTTTCACTCCATCCTTCCACAACCTCCTCGCTGTCCTCATTACTTTTAGCATGTATATTATGTACGTCATCCTTTCTTCACTCACCCTCTCCATATGTCCAAACCACTCAGCACACCCTCCTGAGCTCTCTTATACTACCACACCTCACTCTTACCATATCATTTCTCATTCTATCTACCTCCCTTACGCCACATAATGTTCTCAGGCATTTCATTTCCAAAACATTTCTCCCTACCATTTTCAAATTTGTCTAAGGCCCACGCCTCGCATCCATACACCACCGATGGGATTACTGTGCCATCAAACATACCCATCTTTGCCCTCAAAGACAGTGACTTATCTTTCCACACATTCCTCAGTGCGCACAAGAAATCTGCCCCCTAACCCACCCACGGCTTACTTCAGCTCACGTGGTTCCATTCGCTGCTGCATGCGCTCCCACGTATAGGAAAATACCACTTCTTCAAATTTTTTTTCTGTTCAAACTCAGTGGCCAAATAACTAGAAAAAGCTAAAGATATGAACAATAAAACGAATGACGAAATACTCGGTATTCATAACGCCGTACCCAGACCTCATCTAGAATATGCTGCTCAGTTCTGGTCACCAAGCTTGATCAAAGATTAAAGATAAAAAGATTTATTCAGAGAAAAAGAGTAAAAACAACATAAGTAATTCTGTTTCTCGGAAAAGAGTTTAGCCTGACAGACTTTAAATAAAATTCTCCAAAAAAGCGTACGCTCCAAGAAGACCCAATTGACGTTTCCTAAATACGAAATAGTTTCAACAACAAACATACGAAAACGTTTTCATGTCACATAGATATTCAATAGCCACAAATAGTGGTATGAAATAAAAGGAAAGCAGATGTGTTAGCAACATGGGCAATCTTTTTTTTGACTCTCTAGAACATTGGAATAGATAACCACCAGATGCCACCAAGAAGAGCAGAAGATGCGGTCCACTAACAATCAGACACATGATAACCATCTTACATTCTCGCTACGCAAAGACTTGGAACTAAATAAAAAAGTTAAAGATGGGAACTTAAGTTTATATGAGTCATCAGATCTTGTTCCTCTGGTGGATAGACTTGACAAGTGACGAGAGATTTCTCTACAGAAACGACCGACGACAATGGCGATGGACTTGATTCTCTCAGCCAGAATATCCCTTCTCGTCTGAGCAGCACTGGGCTTGTGTGGATGACACTTCCATGTCCATAGACCTTTTGTACCATTTTCTCGCCTCGTCAACCTTACCATCGGACATCCGTTCCCAACCGGATGTGTCCCACAGCCATGCCATAACCTTTGGGACATCCCTCGAGGTGTTAATGTATTCTCCAGTGACTTCCAGCCACTGACCGACTCCGGTACTGGTAATGTTTCGCGAACTTTCCGCCAGACCACAACAGATCTGCCCATGAATCCCTTTCTGACAATTCGTGAGGGCCTTCCACTCACACTGTCTGCCTGTTGCGAGTCCTTCTTGATAAAGGGATCTCATTAACTATACTCCCATCGACCAACTGTCCATTTTCCCCATCATCTCAACCACCTTTAACTCTAGCACGCTCTTATGCTATTCACTCAACCCAAAACGCTCCACCTGTAACCAGGGTCGATTCTCATCCTCTTCAAGCTGCTCAGTGTTACCGTTGACGTCGGTAGGAAAGCTTTCTTCCTGACTGTGGTGACCCGCCCTACCGCACATGAGACAAGGTCGCACTTATCTCCTTTGTAACATCCATGCCTGCCTGCTGACGCAAGAGTTCCAACGTTTCCAGTCACAACCCTCTAAATAACCCTATCCGTCAGCAGGCGACTTGCTCAGGCTCATCAGGAGGAATCGGTTCGTCGGAGACGTGGCCAGGACGGACGGTCGGTCGTGCTACTGGGACATGCCTTCCTTGATCCCGTCCCGCGGCAAAACAAAGATCACCTACGAAGCTGGTTAGACGCGCACGAAGGAACTGGTCACCTGGAACGCTTCCAAGTCCTCCGCACTGTCGAACTGACTTTATCTGAGGCTGACGCTCCTCCTCCTGAAACCCAGCCTCAACTGACACTTCTGCTCCTGAGACCCAACCTCAGGTGCTCCTGCCGACCCTGTCTTATACAAGATATAATCTTCGTTCTTGACCTGTTGTTCCCAACCAGGACAGCTCCTCATGTTAAAGTTAAGCTCCTTAACTCGACTCAGCAGGATTCTTATTTCTACCTCTTGACCTGACTAGTGCACGTGTATGATTCTTACAGGTGTTCTGACCAGGTCTTGCCAGGTCTGATGTGTACTTCCCACCCCAGGTCTTCTTTACACGTTCCTCAAGATGTTTCCGAAGTCCTCTCACTTGATCACATCGGTCCCAGTGTTGTGCTTTTGAAGGTTGACAGTGAATTTGGATAACCTTATCAGTTGCGTTACATGACTAAGAAATGCTTTTACTGTTAGAAGTTCTTTGTTTTTCCAATCATAAATCGTTTTATATGATTCCTGTTATTTTTGTCAAAGTAACATTTATTGATAAGTATCAATTGGCCAGTTAACTTCATTGCAATCGGCTCAAGTCAATTGTACCTATCCTTCCTCATGAGTGCCACACTAATCATCTATTGTCCGTGATTTTTAATAAGTACCTTAGGTCAAAGTGTTGCTTAACTTCTTGCTCTGTGATTTCTAGTGATCATGTGTCGTCAAATAAGACGGAGTCATTTTCTAACCCCTAAGTCTATCAGCGTCTCACCGATGTCACTGACCATGTCTCCTAAGGACGTCCACCTTCAGCATGTCAAACCTACCAGGGGCTCCAATCTTGATCCGTAACTCGTCTTACATCTTCATGCATCACCAGCAGATTCGGGCACTCTGGGCCCTCGCCTGTTCGCTTGGAAACGATGAAATGGCATCGTTCAGTGATGTAATCATTTACCTCTGCCATTCATAGTTCCCATATTGCTGTCACAACTTTCCGTTCAACAAAAACATATATTATCCAAAAAATTCTCGCCTCAGCAGCCAACAGTTTCTATCCTACCAAGGAAAAGGTTGAATTATGGCCACAGTGTGTGGAGGTTATTGGTCGTGCGTCTGGCAACTTCCATTGCGTGTCTACAAACAGAAGACAGACGCGACCACCTTTCTGTGGGTTAGACTATTACCGGAGTCTCCATCCATTGTTAACGACTTCACCTACTTTGGTATCTCACACTCGGGGTAACTGTCATGCTGCAGTAAATGTCCTTCCTTACATATCTATCCTTGACACATTGTTATAGTATAAGTTACCGTGTCACACAATGATCTTTTTTTGTTTCTATTGTGGTTACTGCCAGTAAATCTTTTGTAATATAATCATTTATATTTAATGACCATACATTATGCACTATGATTTTCGTGGCCAAATATTTCCTCTATTGGGCTTACTATTTTGTATAGTTCGCATATCATTTCGAGCAGTTCATATGTTATTAGCGTACACTTATTGCTAGTGCAATATTTAACACTAATGTTCCTATGGAGTTGTATGAGCAGCTCCACACTGCATATACACGTATTCGCTGTATATTGTATTTGTTCGTCCTGGATACTCGTGTAATTCTTAGCAGTTACTTGTATATATTTGCGTTTTGTGCAAAACTTGTTGAACGTCTTACGTGCATTTCTCTATTGTCTATGTCTGTATCGTAGTCTCATACTTGCACCAGGTGAGGACGCTCGTGGGTGTGTGGTTGAGCGTGTGTGGTGCATCAACAACGGTCTCTCTCATGGTAATGAAGCCAGCAATAGAGACCTGACCCTCAATGATTATCACATTAACAACTCTCTTCCTTTTAATGTCTTTCCCAATAACTATGACCTGGCTCATTTCAAGAGACATGTTTTTCACTTTCTCAAAAAAATCTAAATACTTTCCCTGTCTGTTTTGCCCCTTTCTCAGTTTTCTCCATATTTCAATTAGGGCCCGGCTTTGATGTGGACTTTTGTCCGTGACTGGAGCCTTCAACATAAAAAAGAAAAAAGTATCTTAGTGCTACAGCGACTTAGCGTTACTATTCGGGTCAGAGGTGAGAGATGGGCATTTTCGACCTGAGCAGGAGGCCGGCGCCTCTGGTCCTTTGCAATCCCCGCAAATGGACTAACACTGTCGAGGTAGCTGCTCTCACAGACCCGGCGGGTTTTGTAGCCATTTGTAGCATCCTGAAGACAAAGAGAACATGCTGCTACTACCAAGTTTACAATCACTTGCGCCACCATCTCTGCCACCATAAAACACAGTCACTGCCAACACCCTTGTGACCACCTCTTCTTCCGTCTCCGCCATCCTCACTGCCACCATTTCAACCAACCCCCTCCCACTCCCCCTGTCGCTAACGTCCTTGTCAGCAATACCTCCGCCACCCCCTCCCCACCACTATTGCAGCCACCACTGCCAACAACTCTTCCACCACCTTTGTAACCACCATTTCCACCATGCTGATAAGCAAAAGTGCCACCGACACGATCACCAGCTTTAAAACCAGCTGTGTCATCCCTTTGCCACCATCACAACCACCAACCTCGTCACCACCTTTCCCACCATCTCTGCCACCATTTTTGCCACCGTCTTTACCACTCCTACTGACACCACCACTACCACCAACTTTGCCGCCACTTCTATAACCACCTGTGACACCGCCTCTTCTATCCTCTCTGCCACTAACACTACCACCATCTCTTCTACCATCTCTGTCAACACATGATGTATATTGATGACCGCTTCAGCATCCCACCAAAAGTAGGTCACCCTGACCTTACTTGCGTCAGAGTCGAACATCGTAATCGATTACCAATTTTTGATGACGCTGGAGAACCAGACTCTGTCGTCAGTCAATCTTGAGCGTAAGAATTTCAGGAGCCCAAGGAAGAAATAATCTGGTAAAGTCATGGTGGGGCTCTTGTCAACAGGTCAGAAGACTGATGTAAAGAAAGATGGGCGCATTTTTTTTAATACAGGGAACTGACTTTCAGAGAATAGAGACACAACCTGTCTACTAGGTTACAGAGGCTCTCAGGGAAGTGCTCTTTGTGTACGGAAAGGGCAGCGATATTTCAGGATTCGAAAGGCTATTACCTTTGTTTACTACGGTGCTGAAGGCAACTGAATTTTGATGGCAGGTTGTTAATGGACGGACTGCCGCTTTCTGGGAGACTGTATCGATGATCTCTGTATGTTATATGGGCACCCAGCAGTCAAGAAGGACCGGCTTCAGCTGGATACGCCACAAGCGCTGATTCTTGTAGGATGTCAGTAGGTCGTGTGACTGATATTAGAACTTACAGGTCTGTGCCCCTGCAGGGTGGGACACTGGTCCTTATAGACACAGATAAGACTCATAACCGTAAGATATTGGAGAGAGATGTTTGAGGGAAGTGAGAAACGTATCTCTGAATATGATGGAAAATCAACCTCTGTAGGGTATTGTGTAGGGTAATGTTTGTGGGGAGAAAGAAACTAGTCATCGTAGAGTCTGGTGTGGCTCCTGGGTGGAGAGCGATTGGGTCTGAGGCTGGGAGGGTTAGAGTCAATAAGCTCTGTAGTGTACCGACAAGAACATCGTCATTGTGGAAGTAGGAGAAGTTATCGTCACAGAGCAGCCGTGCAGCGATCTCGATGAGGCGGGGAACCTCCACTCTCTGTGGTACCAGGCACCGCTGTGGGAGACACGGGTCCTGGCACGGGACCTGGTACGGGACCTGGCACGCGTCCTGCCACGGGTCCTGGCACGGGACCTGGCACGGGTCTTGCCACGGGTCCTGCCACGGGTCTTGGCACGGGTCTTAGCACGGAACTTGGCACGGGTCCTGGCACGGGACCTGGCACGGGTCCTGGCACGGGACCTGGCATGGGACCTGGCACTGGTCCTGGCACAGGTCCTGGCACGGGACCTGGTGCTGACAGAACAGCAGATTGCTGCCTGGGTCCGGAGCCCCTGGACATATCTAGGGTGCTGGTGTACTGAGCGCTGGAGTACGTAAAGGTATTCATTACCACAGCGAACAAAAGACGGTCTGTACAGGGTATGGGCCAGGGAGATACGTAGGCAGGGGAGGACAAACGTTTGCACAGCATCAGGAAAGTTTGTGTTTTACCGTACTGGAGGCAGGAAGGGACTGAGCCCAGTACAGCATGAAGCTTTGCGAATAATCTAAGCGAGGTATGGCGATTGTTATTTGTAGGGGATAGAGAATAATGGGGTTTGGAGGATTGCAGGGTAAGGTATTTGTGAGGTGTGGGGACTCGTCTTTGAGAGGTGAGGGGACTGATATGTGCTGGAGAAAAAAGTTGAAAATCCAAGGGTTCACATCGGCTGATCTTCGGATGGGAGACATTTTTTCCTTAGGGTCACGTGACTGACGATTGATGATGTGGCGCTCTTAGCCTCATTACTTCTGGCAACCCGTCGGTGGTGGAGTGAGGCTCCTGCTGTCCACCAGCCTCCACTTCCGGTGCAGAAGAACTGATGCAAGAGCCCAGGAGGTGGATGACCTGGGGATGTCCACCACTGACTTAGCCTCCCAACACCATCTCCCTTCCTAATGATGGAAATAACTTCAAGGTCGAGCTGTCCTACAGGACTCCTAGTTATCAGAAAATGCTGGCGTTATGTTAAGTACTAACTTAAAGATACGACCTCTGAGCCCACCAACGCCGTATCATCAGGAAACAGCAACTAACTCACCTCCCAGGACCCCTCCCCTCGCCAACAGGTTACAAGCCCGCCCTTCTCTCCAACAGTCTCACATGCACGACTAGACCATAAAAATGGTGTTCCCACAGGCCTATCATTTCAGTGTGAGAGAACATCCTTCAAAACCGTTCAGATGGCTTGCCAGACAGTTAACACTTTCACACACCACAAGGAAAAAAAAAAAAGTTCTGTGAAAAAAAAAAATATTTAGGATTTCTGAAGTGTCAGTTTGTCAGTTCTGATGTTATTTCTTTACTCACAAAAGTCCCAGTTGATGAAACCAGTTATTGTTTACATGAGTTTACATGAGACAGACAGACAACAGACCTGATTGGCCCACGACTGGGTCGTCTGTTAAAGAAAGAAAAAGACATTTAACTTGACAAGAAAATGTAATTCCGCTCAGCAATTTTTTTAAGCTATCATCGACTCCCCGCTGCTGCACGTTAGCCTCCTACTGTCCCCGTTACCGCTGTCGTTTATACAGTTTATTCCTGGCGCTTTTCTCAGAGTATACCTGAATTTATAAAGTATTTGTCTAAACGACTTTTGAAGGTATTTATAGTCTAAGCATTCACTACGTCTGACAGTAACTTATTCCAGAGTTCAGCACACCGATAGGAAAAGAAGCTTCTTCACACGTCCGTACTACATATTTTAGCTTTGATTTTTATTCCATTTGTCCTGGTAACCATATTTTCTTGTATTTCGAAAAGATATTCGTGATTTACGTTATCGAACTTGTTTAGAATTTTGAACACTTGGATTAAGCCTCCCCTAAGTCTATGTTTTTTAAGGGAGAAGAGATCTTAACGTTTTAGCCTCTCTTCGTATGCCAGATTTCTGAGATGAGATCAATTTTGTCGCACGTCTTTGTACTTGCTTTAATTTTTCTTCGTCTTTTTCGTAGTTTGGGGACCAAAACTGGACTGCATATGCAAGGTGTTGTCTTACTAGAGAATTATAAAGTGTGAGAATTGTTTCTGGTGTCTTGTAATCTATGTTCCTGGCTATGAAACCTAACATTTGGTTGCCTTTTCTACTTACTGCTTGACACTGTTTAGTTACTTCACCAAAGACCTTTTCTTCATTTACTTTAGTAAAAGAGTTTCCAGATAGTTTGTATTCGTAACGTATATTCTTGTCTCCAAAGTGCACAGCTTTACACATGTCAACATTAAACTTCATTTACCATCTGTCTGACACTCTGCTAGTTAGTTAAGATCTCTTTGAGTTATTTCGCAGTCCTTCCTGTTTACATCTCTACCTCCTATTTTAGTATATCGTGAGCAAATCTGGATATCTTAGATATGAGACCGAGTTCGAGGTCATTAATCAATATCATGAAAACAATGGGGCATGGGACCAACCCCTGTGGCACACCACTCGTTACGTCTAGCCAATTTGAGGCTTCGTCGTTTGATACTACACAATGCTTTCTTGCGGTAAGCCAGTCTCTGATACATGTACAGAGGTACTTTATCGATAGCCTTTTAGAAATCTAGATTACTACATCAGACGGTACATTTTCGTCACAATTCTGGTAACTAACATTTAAAAAATTTGATCCTCTAGAAAAGTGACACTTTTATCACGTATTATTTTTTCCATCATTTTAACTAACACTGACTTAAGGCTAATTGGGCGGTAGTTCAAGGCACACTTTTTGTCTCCTTGTTTTCGTATATATGAGTAACATTTGTTAGTTTCCAGTCATTTGGCACCTACATTCCGATATGATTTGATGACTCTTTTTGATGTGGGGAATATCAGCTGACTCCTGACCGCTTTAAAGATCTTACAGCTAAGTTATCTGGGCCTTTCGATTTATTAGAATTTAGCTGGTCCAGGTGTTAAATTAATTCAGAACTCTTTATTTCTCTAACTTTATATATATATATATATATATATATATATATATATATATATATATATATATA
>JAYMFT010112019.1:0-13483 GCA_038088735.1 Panulirus argus | reverse complement strand
AGGCGAGACGCAGATCGAGTGAAAGAAGAGGGAGCAGAACTGAAAGATGTGGATGAATGCAGTGTTGAGTCATCAGCATATGAGTGCATTGGGTTACATGACCACTTTTTGCTTTCTCATATACATACATGCTCAGAAAGATACTGACTTGTTATTACTCCTCCAACAATGAAGTCAGCCACGGAAAGTAGAGGAAAAGGTCTTTGCATGGAAATCATCACTGGCCGACAAGTCATGACTTCTGTCAAGCTACTGCCAATTAAATCAAAGTCTACTTTCTCAATGTTACTTAATTAACTTCTGTTTGAGTGGTGAGTTCCAATGGTGTAACCCACCTTCATGTAAAAGTAGCTTTTTTGTCACTACCAAAATGTCAAGGAGTATTTGTTCCCTTATGCCAACAGCATTGTTAAAGGGATCAGTTTCAGTTGCAACGCAAATCCTCCAATCTGGAGCAGCAGTTGTCTATCAAAGTTGCAAGAAAAGGTGGTGATGTGTAACAATCTCTAGTACTTCTCATTGAGTAAGTTTCATTTTAGACAAAAGAGAAGGATGGCTGAACTGTGTGTTCTTGGACTTAAAAATGTCTGATAATGTACTACATTAGCTGGTAAAGTTGTATCTTCAAGCTGGAATATGGGGGAGATTCCTGCATTGAACAAAAAATTATCCTAGCAGAAGGGAACAAAAGCTGTATATTTGAGAAGCATTCTCAAAGTGGGTTTGGGTTACCAGATGTATACCAGAGTGATCAATCCTGGTAAAATTGTTTATCTTGGTCTATGTACACAAATGTGCTATAAGAAATGAATATATTTGTAGATTATGATGCCAGGGTCATGAGGAAAGCAAAGCAGGTGGACCTACATAAACTTCAAAATTGGACTGATATCTGAGTAAACACAAAGTAATAAATATGCAACACAGTAAAAGAAGGCCTCAGTATAAACATCTAGCATGAAAGAAGCTAAAGGATTCTGTGTGAGATGGATTTGGGAGTCAACAAAGCACCTAACCTATCCCTAGAAGTACATCTTAGGAGAACTGCAAATGAGACAGAATGTCTGCTGAAAAATAATATAATATAAGTATATAGGTAAGATGTTCAGCAAACTAATCATAGAGTATATTTACCCATGCTACCTCACTGATGCAGGAAACAGTGATCAAGCATAATAATAATAATAATAATAATAATAATAATAATAATAATAATAATAATAGAAATCATAAAATTCTAAAGTTTAGGCACCAAGCTTATAGAAGCAAAATGAACTAACTGAGAAACATGTAAAAGAGAGGAGTAAGGAGTATGGTATATACGCAGCTCGTGCTGTCATACTACACCTACTACCACACCTCTCTCCTACACTGTCATTACTTACACGATCCACCTGCCACACAATACATATTATCCTTAGGCACTTCATCCATCTATATCTCTAATGCCCATTCCAATTAGAACTCCCTCAAAGTGGTGGCCACAGCAATAGAGTCTCCATAACTAGTAAACTCCAGTGCCACTTCTTAGCCTTTAGTGCCTCACCCTTACCAGGTCACTGACTGAGGCTCCCACCTAATGTTCCTACTGACTACTTCTGTCTAATGCTCTTTCCAACTACTTCCACCTAAAATCTATACCTAATGCTCCTGCCTTAATGTTCCTACCTACTACTTCTACCAATTGCTCTTACTACTTTGCCAAAGGTAGGGCTAGCACTCACACACACACACACACACACACACATATATATACGTCCACAGTCTCCCTTTCCTTTGCATTCAAGGCTCAAGATTCACATTCACATAACACCAATGGGACTACTATGCCTTCTCACAAAAACATCTCAGCCCTGACAAACAAATATGCTTCCTATATGAGAATTTCCAGTGAGGAAATGGTTGAATACATATGAGGATCAATTCTTGAAAAGGCTGCCTCTGCCTCAACTGCAAAAAATGCAGCCATTAATACCTGTAGTGGAGTACCATGCATAGTTTCAAGAAATGCAACAACAACATTTACACAAAAAATCAAACAACTCCCTTTGTATACTTGAAAATACTCATATTGTACCTTATACACCTGACAGTGGTGCACCATAAGTAAGAAAGCATGTGGCATTTATAAACAATGGCTCAGCAAGTGGGAATGGATATAATTTCAATCAGAATACTGACTCTAGTTAATCATAAGAACAGACTAGAAAATATTCTTTTGATATTTTCAACTTTAGCCCTTGGTGTGCTTAGAAAATTGTTGCATTTGCCTCAAATGATTAATGCACCCAAGACCTTAGCCTATTCTTCAATGTGAGAACCACTTTACCTCATGGTTCCATCCACTGCCATATCCCTTCCTAAGCATCTAAAACACCCTACTTCCTCCTAATTCAAACTTATATGCAAACCAACCAAGTCTCATCTCCACATAGGCCTGCCTGAAATACATACTGCATATCATTAACTATCAATACAATATTGATAAAGAGTTCTACACATCTCTCTAATTTTTGAAACTATCAAGAAGCCTTTCAAACATTTGTAAATTTCTGAAACCATCAAGAAGACTTTCAAACACTTGTAAACTTCCAACAGTCACACACTTTTTTCAATCTTTTTCCAATTATAAGCCACTCATACACTAAAACAGTACTTCTCTATGTCCTCTTCTTGCCTAGTTTCTATTCACGACCTCTAGTTACATTGTCCATTGCATCTCATGATGACTCTACCACTATCATCATCCAACTTCTCTCCTCCATGGTGGGCAAATTTCTAGCCTTTAGCCCATCACTATAACTCAGCTCTCTTAATTCAGGTATCATCTAAGCTTCTCTTTTCTATGCTCTCTCAATTAGATCTTAGTACTTCTTAGGTGAAGTAACCAGATTTGAGAGGAATAATCCAGAGATGGTGTATGTTGTGAACAGCTTACTATAGATTTCCTTAACCATATACTTTCATAATTCTAATATCTGCCTTGGGAAAGTTTACCTTTTTCATAATTCTTCTGATACGGAGCTCCAGCAACAGTCCCAGCAAGATGTCAACCTAGAGGTGTCTTTCAACTGTACATTCTTGTTGTTGCTTCCAGATATAATAATTACACTGAGGGTTTCATTTATTGTGTCCCATCTTCATTAGTTTTTGCTTACTTGCACATAATCTCATCAGCCACTTTTCACACCAACTTTGCACTTTGTCCAGGTCCTCCAGCAAGATGATAAAATCACTATCATTCTTTATCTTTCTCATGACCATGGCATTACCCAAAAACATGTTCAGGTAAGAGTCCAATCCATCAGTCAGGTCATATTACATAAACCAAGAATAGTAAGAAGCCCAAGACCAAGCCTTAAGGTACCACATAGGTGACCCCAGCCCTTTTTAAGAATGCTCCTCTAATCAGTACATCCAACTTCCTTCAACTAAAGTAATATGCTATCCAGTGTAGGAACTACCCCTTATTCCTGCTTGTAGATTTAGCTTCCTTTCTGATGGGGTTCAATGTCTAAAGCTCTTTGGCAGTATAGGAACACAGTCTACCCATCACAGATATCTAGAGGTCAAGGAGATTTGAAATGCATGACCTTTCCCTAAATCTGCCTTGTCTCCCAGTTAGGTAATTTCACCTTTGCAAATACTCATCCTTTTGGTTTTTGACTGTCTATTCCAAAGTGTTACAGACCACACTTGTTAGGTAGACTGAGGTATTGTTCAGCAAGATTTCCCCACCCAACTTTCTAAAATAGAGGCACAATACTCCATTCCTTTGAAATTACACCCTCCTCAATGGACTAACTGAATAATATTTGGAGTGACCTACAAAGTCCCTTTGCATAATACCTCAGCACATATGTGGAGACTTCATCTGGAATATGAGCCTTATATGGGGCAAGTTTTCTCATAACACCTTGCAAATGTTGGGGCAGCAGTGTCCTCCACTGTGAACACACTTTAAACTTATCAATCAGCTCCTCACATATATGCTCAACATCCCCTGTACTTTTTATCCCCAAGTTCCTTAGCCTTAACACCTTATCTAATGTAAATTATCTAAAATGTTCCTTGCATGGCTACTGCAAGTACTTATACAGGATGCCTCTTCCCAACCTAAGTTAGATTCAAAAGGATGTTTTTTTAATACGCAAAGATGTCTCAGGTCCCTAGCAACAATAATTAGCAACAGGAAAATATCCTGTAGTGACAGTCACCAATATAATGTAAAGGGTAAAGGTAAGGCCCTGTCCCTCTTAAGCATGTTTACTAGCTGGTTAAGACTGTAAATACATAATATGAGGGCCATATATCATCCCTAATGCCACACCTCCATGCTCCTACAAAGTAATCAGCCTACTATGCCACATTTATGGCTACCTCTATCTTGCCCTTGCAACCCTGCCTGCTTATGACCCTTCCCCAGCCTCTCCCAAGCAATGGTTGTCTGTTAGGCTGGATCAAATACAGCCCAAGGCAAGCAAAACAATTTGAAGGTGCCATGGAAAACTATGGATACTCAAAACTTGATACAGCTGTTGGTAAAATGTTATATATTATTCTATTTGTGTATACTCAAAACCATGGCTGACAAAAGCGTAATAGGCAAGGGTTGACTAAACTGTAACAGACAAGGCACCCCTGTATATATGTGTATTTCATTCATAACTGCATTAGGTGGTGAGTTCTACTGAATGACACTTGCCACCCCCATAAAAAATCCTGGATATGGGCCCATAACACACTGTATATAAATGTTCCAACTTGTATAATGGTTTACTCTTGTTGCATCTGAGTTCCATTGTTTGACTGGTAAGTATCTCTCTTTCTGTCACTTCAGCATTCCTGGGCCTCACAAAAACTGAAGTTGATTCTTATATCAGAATTATGATAAAGGAAGGATATTTTGGCCAAAAATCTTGAGTAACAATTATTGAAATGGGAAGTTACTTGTGTATATATGTTAAAGTTTAAAGATTAAATTTTTCATTTTTTGACAGTAATACTATATTGTCTTAACTGTAGTAGATAAATAAGCACTATATGGTAACGGCATGATTCACTGCAATATGCTCACGTTAATTTTCTTATCACATACCGATATCTTGATGTCTTTATCATTCTTTTACTAATAGTAACCTAACATGTTTTTAATGTATTCTTATCACTTTCACACAAGCATAAAATAAATGTTTACTTAATTTCAAAAAGCACACCTAACTTACCACCAAATGACTTTAAACTTACCACTGGTTATCCTGCTCTATGTAAAATTCAACCATTAGCGCATCATTTCTGTCCAACTACAATAAGTGCAACTATTATATCTAATAAACTGAAATGTAGTCATCTAAACATAGAATAAAAGTCAGAAAGAAAAAGCAAATGGCTCTGTCACAGTGAAAATAAACAAACACACCAAGTTTGGGTAAAATCCATCACTTACAGCTCTGTTATGGGAGGAAAGAGAAAGCATCTCTTTCCAACAAACTAAAAGATCAAAAGCATTTACTTTATGTATGATTACTTAATTTTGTCAATCAAAACAAGGAAGATCAAGAAAGAAGCTTTTAAACAGAAAAACGAATACATGGACAAATGGATATAAATCGTCATCAGTATAACTGGGCTTCAAAAACAACTGTAAAAGGAAGACACAATAATAATCATTTGCAAACTTGAGAAAAATCCTCTATAACATGAAGAATGCAGACAATGTAGCAGTGAATCTTATCCAAACAAATTTAAGGAGCATAAGGAATGTTACTATGAATGAAGTAAGATACACTGCAACCCAAGTATATGTTAAGCATATAAACATACATTGTCATCAGGAACACACATATACGGTGATGGTTCTGGTCCAAAATACAGCTCAAAACCACGAGGCACTTCAACTGGTGAACAAGCATCTTCATACTGGAAATTATCATCATTTGTGATATGTCGGCCATCCTCAATTCCACCTCCCATTCTTTTCTTCTTTTTTCTTTTAACACCTTTCCATATTTTTGGTAAATTTGACATCTTTCCAGGACCGAAAAGTCTTGAAAACCGTAAAACCTGTTGGAAGAAACGGGCAAAAGATGAAACAAATATAACAGAGTAAATCATTATCATTAAAGAATGATATAGAAAGAACAAATGTAGCATTAATACAAAACTGATAAGCGATGTGAAATACATCATATATAAACAGACACCAACCAGAAAATTTCCAGCATCCCATTTCAAAGATAAATTACCCATCTTCCCACACAAAAAAGAATCCCCCAACAATGCACCAATATGGTTCATGCTTCATATAAAAAAACAAAGCATCACAATTTCTTCTCATTTCCATAGCTTTCTTAAGTGGACATTATTCCCATTACAAACTCCCAAATCTGTACTTCTAAAGATTCTTTAGTATTCCTCTATAGAGTACCAAATTCAATCATCTCACTCAATTACATTTTCAAATTCATTCTCTTCATATATCCATACTAACTCAGCATTCCATCTTGTTCATTATATCTTCTGATTCATTCATTAATAATATTTCTTATTTTACTTTCTTAATCCTCGTCTATTTCTTTTATAATCAGTATCTGCTGGTTGCTCTTTACTAGCCATTCTACTGCCAAAGACTGATATTCCATTAACAAACTGTTATGAATTGCATCAAATACTTCTGTCAAAAATTACCATACTTGACAACTTACAATTTGTCTTTTCATTATTCTCCTTGCAGTTAAGGCAATTCCTACTTTCAACATTGTGATTGCTCATCTTCCATCTAAACTTTGAACTCCAATAATTAACTAAAAAACAGATATCCTCAAAATATGTACAAAAAACATTATGATAAACCCCTTCTTCATGCACTCAACCACATCATCTGTAGGCTAGTGTGGACATTGTACCATAAGAGCACCAATTCATCTTTGTATTCCCAAACAATGACTCAGAGAGGCATTACCAGAGTTCAACATCTTGTGGACACGCGACAAATGAAGTCACCTTCAGCGAGATTGTAACACAAGTACAATCTCACCAGAGAATTTTTCACTCCAAAGGATTTCATTCTTTCCCTAATCCTCATAGCAGTGCAGTATTGCTGCAGAAACCCTTAGAGAAGGGGTCCTTGGGAGTAACAATATACAGTAATCCCTCAATATAACGAACCCCAACATTAATGGATTTTGGATTTAACGGACCAGGCAAATTATAATACATTAATAAATAATAACTGAAAAAAAATCTTAAACACCGCACCATGCGCATTTCATACCACAGTTGTTTTTGGTAGCATGGGGTATACTTGCTTTGTTTTGGTCTTAAAATCAGGGAGCTTTCACACCAACATGACACATGGCAGGGTGGCAAGTGGCAGGAGGCAAGTGGCAAGTGACACACAACAAAGTGATTTCAGACCAAAGTGACAAGTGATGTGTGGAGCTGTACAGTTTCCCTGCTCAGTTCACAAGATGTCATCATCAGATGATGATGGTGATATAACTGTTCTGATTAGTGTTGTAGATGTAAGAAGAGGTGGTGGGTACATCTGTATCTGATAGACAATGTAGGGATTCACAGTACTTATGTAGTTGCAAGGCTCATCCTTTGAGTTGTAATTTGGTGATGTTGTGTCAAACAAACAATTATAAGTTTCAACAACTTGCACAAAGTTTACATTAAATGTCTCACTTTCTGGAAGAGGCATGCTGAATAACTGTTCACAAAAACATGAAGAAATCATGTACTCCTCTCTTCAGACTGCGCAACTGAGGCAGTATTGTCAAATGTGGCTGGCAAAAATCCACAAGGAAACTCTTCAAAATCTGCTACATATGCCATAAGTCTGCTAGTTTTTTGTATCTTTAATGTTATTCATACTAATATTACCTTAGTTATTAATCACTTTGGTGTGAAAGCTCCATTAAATATGACACCACTGGACCAAGGTGGAACATCACACACTGAAGAATAATTCGGTCTAATCCAAGAGTTGCATCCAAGTGACATGTAGCACATGCAATGTGTCATGTCACTCTTGTGTGAAAGGTTTCATTTGTTTTTAAAGGTTCGTTTTCAAGTGGCATGGCACATGCAGTGTCACTTTGGTGTGAAAACTCCCTTAGTCTGCCTCAAGCTATCATGCAGTCAGGTTGTATACAGAGAATTGTGACTTTATTTATTCAATAATTTTGCAATCCTTACAATGCAAAATGGCATCAAGGGATAGAAGAGTTAAAAGAAAGTGTGTGAACTTTACATTACATTAAAGTATATTGTATATTCTATCAAAAAATGGTAACATTCAAATTAACGGACTTTCAGCATTAACAGACATCCCCTCTCCCTATTAGTCCAATAAATCGAGGGATTACTGTATAATGATTTTACAATAAGACTCTCATCCTATGCTTTAATAAAGGACAAGATCCCATCATATACTTGCCTATATACTATAGTCACCGAACACTAAGATGGTGAAGAAGCCACGCCCCTCTTTCATAGCTAAGGTAGCTGATTGGTTCATATACAGTGTTCTTGTCGTTATCCATTTATTCACTGTAAGTGTGTTCACAGTTTATAAACAGACCTGTTCTTCTGTAAAATACAGTTAAAAATTGGGGACATAAAAATTTAAATGATTCTAAGGCATTAGCACTTTCTATTTCCTACAAAACAAAGAAATAATGAATGCGCTTCATTCGAAAACAATACTGTCCTTGACTTCGACTGTTTGTGATACGTTTAAAATTTTTAACATCCTCTTTAATGCCTTAAAAAATCATTATATTCTTAATTTTTAACATAATTATACAAAGAAACAGGTCTGATTAAAAACTGTGAACACACTTAGTGTGAATAAATGGATAGTGACACAAACATTGTACATGACCCAATCTGCTACCTTAGCTATGGAATAGGGGCGTGGCTTCTTCACCAACTTAGTGTACGGTGACTATAGTACTGATGGCTACCACTTCACCAGCACTAATATAGAATCTTGCTTTGAGGGAAAGTGCCCTTGATCTTCCTTTAGTCAGTCTGCCATCACCAAAAAGATCAGCCAGTACATCATTGGTATACTAGCTGGAGTAGAGGGACCATTTTCAAAAAGATGCCTAACATTTTTTGGCATCCAAACAATGGCTCGGGGAACGTAGAAATCTTGTTAAGCATGATCCTTATGGTACATTTAGAACTACTTGAAAGCCTAGCTGCTCAAAAGGAAGAAAAACTTGAAAGGGATAGAATACTCTTTAGGTAAACCAGAGTTGAAAGGTTAAACTAGCTAAATCTCATATGCCATTTGGATATAAGAATACTCTGACTCAGTTTCCACCTCAAAAATATCAAATCATATATCATGCAAAAATGAAATTATTTCAGCAGAAACAAGCAATCCAGTTAAGGTAACAAAACTCAACTTTGGAAATCAATCTCTTCTACAAAGTAGTCAAACTTATAAACTCTTCCAAGCTAACTTCAGAACTTGAACTGCTTGCCCTAAGACATCATGTTGGTTAGCTTTCCCTCTTCTATTGGTATCACTTTGGTTTCTGCTCCTGAGAGCTGGCTGCTTATGTGCCCCAACCACTAACTAGACCACACAATACTCGACAAGCTGCTGCATCACATGATTACTTTAAGGCAGCTAGCAAATCAAGGGAAGGCAGTTTTGATGACAGTTTCTTTCCCTACACCTTGAAGCTTTGGAACTCTCTACTCTCTCATGTTTTTCCCAATAACTATGACCTGCCACATTTTAAAGCACAGGTTTTAGACTTCCTCCAAAACTTGTAGATACTTTCCCTTGTATCATCTTTTTCCCATTCATTAATCTCTCTATATTTCAATTAAGGCCCAGCCTTGATGTGGACTTTTGTCCATGACTGGAGCCTCCAATAAATGAAAAAAAATAATTTCTTTACATGAGAACCCTGGTCTGGCTTGAAGGACTGGTTGTTCCCACCCAGGAAGGAGGCCCTAGTCTCCCATGTTTCATATCGCAGTATTGCTCAACATGCAGAACTTCCAGATTAATGGGCCAAATGATTCCATGCCCACCATGATATGGGGGAAATTTTCATTTATAAGAGGCTACCAACATTTCTAATCATGAGGGATAAACAGTTTCTACAAACTTGAAAAAACCCTTCCGCCCATGACGAAGTTATATAAGCCTTTTGTCTATCAAAACACTTGTCACGGTCATTTGTACAGACAGACTACAGAAGGTTTGACTCACTCGCACTCGACCCCAGTTGGCAAAACACCCGGGCTTAAATCAATGTTGTCACTCTAGAATGAAATCATTCTAGTCCCTACCTGTGTATTCCCCCTGTAAGGGCCTTTCCAATAGAAAACCTCTGATGAAAAAGAAAAAACAAAACAGAAAAATTTCAAGTTCAAATAAGAAGGGAAGGGAGGGAGGATAAGCAAAAAAAACTCATGGAAAGTGGTAAAACTTTAAATACGTAGATAAAAAACAACACGAAATATCTAAAAATAATTCACCATACACATATACTGTACACTTATCCCTGGTGAACCACAGAAGAATGAAAGAAGCCAGACAAACAAAGGAAGGTTGGTATGAATCATTTGGGGATCCAGAAAACCATAGGACAAAAAGTTGTGACCACCATGTCAGCAGGTAGGATGATGACATCAATGCAGAATGGAAGATGCTAAATGGCAGGGCAGACCAGTACTGAGCTTTAGGCTACAATCACTGACAGGTGGTCAGTGGGTATTGAGAAGCATAAACCCCACCAGGAGGCAGAAGGTCAGAAGATGCTAACCGGAACAGATCTTGGAGAATCACTCAAAGCTCATGGGACAACTGATCCTGAGGAGAAATATATGATTCTCAAACTGTAATATATCATTATATGAATCTAAGTTTCCTGCTACAAAACACTTAATTTACATCAATAGTCTTCATAACAAAACACTACTTACAGCATCTGTTCGGAAATCAGGGAAGAGTTCTCTAACATCAATGTTGGCATATTTTGAAGGTAGCATGGCTGCTAAGGGAGTCACAAGTCTCCGACGGTCAGAAGGTGGTGTGGTAGTACCTACTTCATAAGTCCGAGGAAGAGGGGGTGGAGGCATCAGCTCTGAGTCAGACTTACTGATCCCACTGTCTTCTTCTTCTTCTGCATCATAATCTTCCCCTGTTTAACAAATGATATATATCATAAAGATATTATGACCAGATATGTATCTCGCATCTGGTCTTGGGGTGGGCCAATTATAAAGTTGCCAAGATAATGATGAAAAACTTAAAACAAGAGGGGTACTTAAGAATACATTTATCTCATGAAAATTAGTCTTTTAGAGTTACAGTAAAACCTCTGTGATAAGTAATCCAAGACAACAAAAATATAAAAAAAATCAGTTTCAGTTGACAACCCTCAGTCATCTGACAATGCACAACATTAAAAAAGGTCTGGAAAAACATCTTAAGTCACCTGCCCACCATGCTACAGTGATTAGTGTACTCATCAAATGGCGTTTTATGTCACTAGTGATTGTTTATCAACTCCCATGTACCTTCTGGCATGGTGTTGTGTGCCTGTCTTGCACATTTGTGTATTTTGTGCACTCTGGATTACTATTGTGGACAATGGCCCTTTTCAAGCATCTGCAATTGCCTGACTGGTCCTCAAAGATATCTACATCTTGCACAAAGCTCGAGAGGAGCATTTTATGTCTCAAAGAGATGGATTGAGCACGAGGCTGGCTAAGGGAGAGTCTAGGGCAGCACTTATGAAGGAGGACTTCAACATCATTTGCTAATCTATATATTTATCTAATCTATGTATCAATCTATTTATATTTCTGATGCCTATTCCCTCCAAAAATTCCCATCAAGGGGGCGACCACAGCTAAAGTCTCCACAAATCCTTCTTCTTACATGCATCCCTCACATACACCATTCCATGAATTCTTTCACCATTTTTCTCCCTCCAGTATTCTTCAACTCTATTTCCCCATGCCACAGGTGGTCTTCAACTCACATCAACCCCCTTTAATTGTACTAACACACACTCTCCTTGTAAACTTCCCATCTTGCATTTTTTTCTCATGCCCAAACCACCTCAAAGTATTATATTTCACCCACTTTGTCACTCCACAATTCATTTCCTTTGCATTATCTACCATACAACATCTCTCATACATCCAACCCTCATTTCTTTCTTTAATCCATCTAGTCATACCATATGGTCCTCTTAAATAGCTCATTTCCACAGCCTGGATTCTTGACCTTTGTGACTCATTCTGTGTCCATGTTTTGGCTGCATACATCAGGGTTGGAAGGACTATGCTGTCCCTTAATTCTCTCTTCACTTCCATACTTACACCTCTAACCTTCATTATTCTGTAAGGGGACCCAGTGATAGGGGACCCAGTGACTCTCCTACTCTGTACTGCTGTCTCCCTTATCTGTCCTTCCATATCACCAAATTTACCTAAGACAGCTCCATTTTTTATACTTAATCACGGTTTCCCACATTGGTGAGGTAGTGCCAAGAAACAGGTGAAGAAAGGCTACATTCCCTCACATCCATTCTCTAGCTGTCACATGTAATGCACTGAAACCACACCTGTCTATCCACAACCAGGCCCCATAGAACTTTCCATGGTTTACCCCTACTGCTTCACATGCCCTGATTCAGTCCAATGGCAGTATATCAACCCCAAAATACCACATCATTCCAGTTCACTACATCTAGTGCAAGCCTTTCACCCTCCTGCATGTTCAGGTATCAATCTCTCAAAACCTTTTTTACTCTATCTTTCCATCTCCAATTTGGTCTCCCTGTTCTCCTTGTTCCCTGTACTTTTGAAACTATATACATCCTCTATGTCAACCTTTCCTCACTCATTCTCTCCATATGTCCAAACCATTTCAGCACACCCTCTTCTGCTCTCTCAACACTCTTTTTATTACCCCACATCTCCCTTACCCTTTTATTACTTATTCGACCAAATCATTTCACACCACATATTATCATCAAACAATTCATTTTCAACACATCCACCCTCCTAGGCACTGCCCCATCTAAAGCCCATGCCTTGCATCCTTAAAATATTGTTGGAACAATTATTCCTTCAAACATCCATTTTAGCCCTTCCGGATAACGTTCTCTTTTCCACACATTCTTCAGCGCTCCCAGAACCTTCATCCGCTTCCCCACCCTATGACTCACTTCCATTTCCATGGTTTCATTCACTGCTATGTCCACTCCAAGGTAACTAAAACACTTCACTTCCTCCAATCTTTCTCCATTCAAACTCATACCCCAACAAATTTGTCCCTCAACTCGGCTGAACCTAATAAGTTTGCTTTTATTCACAATCGCTTTGAACTTTATCCTTTCACACACTTTTCCAAACTCAGTCATCAACTTATGCAGTTTCTCACTCAAATCTGCCACCAGTGCTGTATCAACAACAAACAACTACTGACACACTT
>JAYMFT010112008.1:0-13484 GCA_038088735.1 Panulirus argus | reverse complement strand
CCACATCCAGGCCCCACAGACCTTTCCGTGGTTTACCCCAGACGCTTCATATGCCCTGGTTCAGCACATTGACAGCATGTCGACCCCGGTATACATATACATTTTTTTTTCATACATTTACGCCTTTTCCCGCGTTAGCGAGGTAGCATTTAAAACAGAGGACTGAGCCTTAGAGGGACAATCCTCCCTTGGCCCCTTCTCTGTTCCTTTTTTGGAAAAGCAGAAACTAGAGGGGAAGATTTCCAGCCCCCCGCTCCCTCCCCTTTTCGTCGCCTTTTATGACACATAGGAAAAATATGGGAAGTATTCTTTCTCCTCTATCCCTAGGGATAATATTTAAATATATATATATACTTCTGAGGGGCTGATAGATAAAAGACAATACAATCTACAAACAGAATATATTAGTATAGTAATACCGCAAGGTAGATAGCAATATGTACATAGAGACCTCTTATAACAGACAAGATGTCATTTCTTACATTAGAAAATTCTATAGAATGGCTTTCTTTGAACAGAAATGGCTCTGCAGATGTTATTTTGGTGTTTTATAGATGAAACGAAGATATTGTTAAGATAAATACAATATGAAATTAAATTTGATCAAGATTCACAACTTAGTTTGAGCTTGCAATTTAGTTTATCAATGCTGCCGCAATCTAACAGCACACCTACACCTTCCAGGTCTGCTCTCCATCATTGCCTGTGATTTATTCCTTGTGTAGGAAAGATTTTTGTTGCAAAGTTAGGATGTGGTGGACTGACTGGTTCTTTTTATCCTCTCGTTGTTATCAAGTATCATTTCATTGGTAGAGGAAGACAAATGTAAGTAACTGATCCACATATGCCTGATGCTTGCTTGGCCATTATATATACTGTATTTATTAAATGAATAATTTTCCAGCTTGTTAAACAAGAAACTGTTATACACAGCTGCATTAAAGTAGGTCTTTTTGTAATTGATATTCCTCAAAGCATGGAATGGGGCACAAGAAAATCACACATCAGCAGTATCTTGTTTACTTGCACCTTGAGGTCCATGTATGCTTATAGAACAAACCAAGCTTAGATTTGTTTTATAACTCTCAGAGTGGTTAATAATGATACATATAGTATCAGAACGGTAGAAAAATTAAAAAGCTGGCAATTTTGGCAACTACTGACAGTATTGGCTTCACTTGTGATAAGAATACCTTCTGTTGCCTTATCTTGGTTACTTTCAGTACTGGAAGAGTCATTGTCCATAAAATCACTTTCCACATGCAGAGAGGGAAATAGTAATACATATAATATCAAAATAAAAAATGAACAAGCCTTAGTTCAAGGGTGACCACTGGCAACACCGGCTCTGTTTGTGCTGGTTTGGACCCATACCTTAAATTCTTGGATTCTGGAATTTTCATGCATTGATTTTCTCAAGATCTTTTACAGACAGAGGTTTGGAGAATGCTTAACTGATAAACTTTTACATTAAATTTGCCCTTCTACCTAAAGATACCACCAATTGGTCTTGAAATCATTTCAGGATTTCCAATAAGATTCTGATGTTTAGGGTTCTCTTGTCTCTTTCGTGACAATAACATCACTTTTTTTCTTTTGTATTTGATTGCCATTTCCCACATCAGTGAGATAGCACCAGGAACAGATGAAGAAAGGTCGCATCTATTCACATCCATTCTGCAGCTGTTATGTGTAATGTACGAAAATCACAGCACCCTCTTCACAACCTGACCCCACATACTTTTCCATGGTTTACCTCAGATACTTCACAAGCCCTAGGTCAGTCCATTAAGCACATCAACCCCAGTAAACCACATTGTTGCTAATACCACTATTACCCCTTTCTATGGATTTTTGTTTTAATTTGACAGACCCTATCAGGGATAAACTTCTCTGGTCTTTCTTTTCGAGGAGACCATTTACTTCTTCCCTTCACCCTAAATAGGATGTTTCAAAAGTCATAGACCTTTTACAGTTTAATAATTTTCTGGCAGTTTAGCTCAACATGTTCATATGAAAATTCTTTACCATATAGCCTTGGTGATGTGAGCTGAGTAAGTGAAATACACACTGTGTCCAGACACAACGGTCTTGTTTTTGATGACGTACACTTGTGAATCAAAATAACCCAAATCAAGCCTTTTGCCTAGGTAAATCCCTTTGAGACCTTATGGACTTTACCAGAGATTATTGAATTAGTCATATATTTGTGCAACCTGGAACCTTGAAACCCTTTTTGGCAAGAAATATCTCCACAAGGATCAAGAAACTCATCTTACTGGCTAACCCTGGGCTTAATGCTGGCTTGCAAGATGCAAGGAAGATGGCATCTGCTATAACGTTCCTCAGAAACATTTTTTTATAGGGAAGAAGAGAAAAAGGGGGAAATGGGCCTTTGGCACTTTTCTCCCACCTTTATCAAATGGTACCTTAGTTTTGATGAGGTAGATCTTCCCTATGTGGCTCAGGAGATTCCTCCTGCTAGAAAGATGGATTCCAGTGAAAGTATTTGTCAATTGATCTTTTAGTCTGATTTAAAGCTTTTTCTGTAACCTCCACCTTCATCTGGTTGTTGTATTTGCTCATAGGTCAGACTGCAGAAGTGAAAAATGTAGGTTTTGAAGATTGAAAACCCTTTGTTCCCTTTTTTTTTTCTCTCTTTCCCCATGGTCTTTAGAAAATCCACTTCTCTTTGCCTTATGTTGATGCTGTGAGTTGGTGCTGCAGTAAGTGAATTGTGAGATTTTGGACAGCTGGGAGCAAATGGATTAGTAATGTCAACCTGGTGGCCTTTGCTGATTGGCTAAGAACAAACCTATTTGTTAAGCAAACAGCTTTAGTGATCCAAGATTTGACCACAAAAGGTTTGCAAATGGGTACAGTAGTCTTTTCACCAATATTATGATCCTGATATTCTCTGGAATACATCATTGCTCATGAGACACTGTCTCAGAGAAATATGGTTGTTCAAGCTTCAAAACCTCATTTTTAACTTATATGCTTTTAACATGTTTACATGTTATTAACTCAGATTTTTATATACATTAATAAATGAAAAATAACTAACTTTTCACCATAGGTTTCAGCACTGATACCACAGAAATTTTTCATTTTATACAAAAACTTAATTGCAAATATAAGTGAATGCATCTAGAATCATGCTCACACGACATACATGCACCCTCTTTGAAGTTCTGTGGATGACTGAGATGCATGATACTTTTTCCAGGTGTGGAGGCAGGCTGCTAGTGACATCCATGGGTAATTACTGAAAGCGAACATTAGCTAGGCAGGAAGATTTAAATCATCTTGTGAAAATTTGAGCAGGAATATAATGGGAGTCAGAAAACAAAGGGAGCCATGTATGAGCATAGTTTCAAGCTGTTAGCAAACTAATCAACAAGAGAGAGTTTTCAGAGTTTGTATTGGAGCAGTGTTAATTAAAAGTACATATTGTAATATTTTCTTACTTTCCAAGGTTGCAATGATTCGAAAGAAAATTGAAGAAGAACGGAAAATGCTGGCAGAACGAAAAGATCTAGAAGAAGAAGAAAGAAATAGAGTCAAGAATGACTTAGACAGACATGAAAAAGAAGTAAAAAAAGCACTGTGAGTATTATTTATAGGTCATTTGAAATTAACATTTGCACATGTATCATTTTTATGTAAATACAATATCCTGTGGACTCTCCACGATACAGTACAAAAAGTAAAATGAAAAACATCTGAACACCACAAAACTGGCATATTTTTGCAGGTATCGTTAAGAATGCACCTTTCACACACACACACCCTCTCTCTCTCTCTCTCTCTCTCTCTCTCTCTCTCTCTCTCTCTCTCTCCTCTTTTTTAGTATGATAGACTGTCTCCACATTTTTTTTTCATCATGTCCATACTGCCTGAGTGTTCTGTCATTAACTATTTTAACCAAATACCATATTGTGCTCTCTTCCCCTAATTTCCTAATTTATCTCTTCTCCACTCTTCAAATGACACCTCCACTTTCCAGAAAATGTATATCAATTGTTTGTGCTTGAATATTCATTTTGCTTTTAAAATACCCATATTTCATGAACATGCAGTAATTTGTTGCATCATTTCTTCCAGTAAATCATTTCTGATGTCTGATTTTGTCTTCCCATTACTCTCTTTAATCCTTAAATGCCAGGAACCATTGTATGATGATTTACACAGCAGGTGACAGGAGTCTTCAAACTAAGGCAGGCTTTGTTTAATTCCACCAACCAGTGTTTTGTCAGTAGTATGTCCTCTTATTGTATTAGCCTCTTGTTCATGTGTAACATCAAGTATAAATATGCAGAAAAAGATGTTGAAAAGCCTCTGTAGTGATGGGCACATTTTATATGACTATGCAGAGAAAGAAATAAAATCAATAGATAAATTATTCAGGGGAAAGGCAATGGGGGCATTAGGACAGCCAGAAAGGTGATGGGATGATGGGTTTCATGGGTAACCAGTCACACACACACACACACACTTATAAAGGTGAGATTTAAGGAATAAACCATAGTAGAACTGTTAATGGAGTGAGATTGAAGTTTTTTTTCATACTTGCTTGCAATTTCCTGCATGAGTTAGTTAGCATCAAGAACAGTTGACAGAGCTTTAGATGGAAAATTCCTGACTTGGCTCCTTGCTTTGTTCCTTCTTTTGGAGAGTGATACAGGAAGGAAGGATTTCCAGCCATCCACTCCTGCCCCTCTTAGTTGCCTTTTACAACACGCAGAGAATACGTGGACAATATTCTTTCTCCCTTGTCCCCAGGGATAAAGCTATAAAGGATAAAAGAATTTCCTGCAGCTGCAAGAGAGCATCAGGAACAGTTGAACAATGACCTCACTCAGTTACATGACATTCACTCCCCAGCTGTCATGTATAATGTACTGAAACTATAGTCCCCCATCCACAGTCGAGCCCCGCGGACCATTCCATAGTTTTCCCCTACCACTTTATGTGCCTTAGTTCATCCCATTGACACCCTGTTGCCTCCTGGTAACAAACAGAGGGAATAAAGAACTATATTCTGAAAGCAACCAGACATGGAAAATACATAATCATAAAGTTGAGAGTAATTCCAGGAGACATAACAAAAATGCACAAGACAGAGATATATGAATGACCAGTAAGCAAGTTTGAAAAATTATTTAATGCAGTACCAGATGATCCAAGAAATTTCAATGGAGTGACTAGAATTACTTTCAAAAGAAGATTAGAGTCATGGTTGAAGACATTATGAGATAAACCTAGAAAAGATAGCCATGCCAAAGGAGTTTTTACCAAAAAGGATAATTGCATCATACATTAACCAGCACAAGTGAGGGGATGAGGCAAGGCATTCAAGAGAAACATCATTCGTCAGCTTATGAGTCAAGTGGTGAGTGCAGTATGCTAGCCCTGCCACCTTGGCAAAATCTCATCATAGGCACTCATAGGCAGGTACTCCTCCCAGTCACTCACATACTTTCGCATTAAATATTCTCCATATGCTTCCGTCTGTTGTTTCTCACATTTGTTACACCCCAACTTTATATACCATGCACTTTACTTTTACAATGAAGCACTTCTTTTCTCAGTACCTTCCACTCCACTTCCACTTCTGTGGTTTCATATACTCTCATTATGCCAATCATCACCCAATCTCTCCTAGTATCTATGCATACATGCCTTTCCTTCAAGGTTGCTCACTTTCACCATTTCTTTCACACATAATGTTTCTTCTTTTTCATAAATCACCAACAACTTTCATTGTCACCTCCACCAAAAATTATTAGATATTTCACAAGCTGCCCCTGTCATGGCATTCATTTCCTGCGACTCCTCTGCACACTTCTTAGTTGATATATATACCATTAACACACACTGCTTCCCCAGTCCCACTCACCCATGTATGCACTTATTCTTAAAGCATGTATTCCTGATCACCATTCCTCTTTTCAGTACAAAAGCAACCAGATTTTCCCCATTTTCATTTATACCAAGGACCTTGTCCCCATTATTATACCCTTATAAGAAGTTCTACATCACCCACCCTGAACAGGCTGAACCATGGTATATGAAGCAGTCAGGGGAAACCACAGAAAGTTTCTGTAGGGCTTGGCTGTGGATAGGGGCTCTTATTTCAGTACATTATACATGACAGCTAGAGATAGGATATGAGCAAATGGGGCCTTAGTCCATTCCTGATGCTGCCTCGCTGATGCAGGAAATAGCAAACAGGTGTGAAAAAATAAGAAAATGATTAGTTCATAAGTTAGGTAAAAACTTACATAGGAGAATTGTGTAAAAAAAGAATATTTACATGAAAATACAGTTTGCTATGTTATTTACTTGGTAATAGTTGAACATATTGCTTGCTAGCATTAACAGTACAGTTCTCAGCAGCTGTTCTATCTCGACCACCTTTTTTATCCATTATTTTAGTATATGAATGATTGTTAGTTAATGAGTTAGGTAAGAGAATATTGAAGAAAATCATCTAACTCTGAAACATGCATCCATTAACATGAATTTTTGGCAAATGTTTTTGTATTTGATTTAGGATGTGCGACTACTATCTAATAAGATTGAACATTTGTAATTAAGTTTAATTTGATAAATGTATCCAGTATGAAAGATAGTAATAAATATCATCCAAAATAAATGATAAGAGAATGTGGTATATTGTTCATATACCAAGTTATTTCATCCATTCAATAACTGTTCCGTCTCTACCACTTGTTTTTTCCATTATTTTAATATTTGAGTAAGTTTTAGTGAATGAGTTAAGAAAGTGTTGAAGAAAATCATCTAACCCCAAATCATACATCCATAAGTGCCAGTTTTTGTTATGTTTTTGTATTAGGTTGAACAGTTGTAATTTAGTTTGACTTCATAAATGTATCCAGTATGAAAGACAGTGCTGAATACCATCTAAAATAAATGATGAGAGAGTGTGATATATTATTCTTAGACCAACTTTTTTCATGCATATTGCACACATGAGTTACATTAGGAAAGTTTGTCACAGGTCGAGTTTTAGATATAAAATAAGCATGAACACTGCCCTTTTTGAACAAATAATAGTAGAAATTTGATAGTGTAGGGCAGAGACAGCTAATTCAGACATACTCTTTATGGCACTTTTTCTTTTATTTTAATTCTCTTTATCGGGAGTGTTGAAAAATGAGTAAGTGGATGTCTTTACGAGCTGTATACTTGCATGTATGTGCATATATATATATTAGTTCCTGAAGACCTATTTTCTTTGAATTCTGCTTCTCACCATTCATAGTTTAGCTATGAAACTCTGTAAGAGGGTACTTCTTTAAAAATACTTTGCCATCAGCTTCAAGTAGAATACTGATGCACATGTCATGCTTCAGGAACTGTGGTTAGGTTTGATGTTTAGGCATAGTGACAGGAGCATCCATGTCTTATAGACATTATTAACTTGAATTTATATTTCATTATTTAGGAAAGAACAAGAGGCTCTAAAGCAGAGATTACAAGGTTTGGAGCGCAAGATTCTAGTAGGAGGAGAAAATCTCTTAGAAAAGGCTGAGGAACAAGAAAGGCTACTTGAAGAATCTGCAAGAGAACTAGAAGAAAGGCGAAGGCATGAAGAGCAGCTCCGTCATGCTATTACTCAGAAAGAGGTACGTGTGAAAAACTATGTCAAGGTCAAGCAGTTTCTTTTAGAACAGATGTATTTCATTTGCATTTTTGTTTGTATTTCACTATTTTAGCCAGATAAAAGAGATTTGACTGATGAGAAGGAAGTAGCTAAATTTTCTGAAAGACTTAATGAATTATATGAAATCATTTGGAATGTGTAAAAAAACTGAGGGATGTAAGGGCTAAATAGAGAAATGCTCTTTGAGGAATTTAAGCAGAAATCAGTACATTGGAGAAAGGTAAAACTGTTGAAAGTGTACAGATATTTTTTCAGTTTACATTAGAGATTCCATATATTGGAATAATTTCTCCTCTAACATATAATAGGATAATGGTGGGTTATATTAGGAGGAAGATTTCTCATCATAGTTCTTATGCAAGAATATGAACAACATGTCAAGAAATATACAGCACAGTATCTGTCTGTCTGTATCTCTATATCTCTGATGCCTGTTCCCTTCAGGAACTCCCTCAAGGGGGTGGCTATGGCAATAGTCTCTCCATAACTAATGAACTCCAGTGCCACTTCTTAGCCTTTAGTGCCTCACCTTTAACAAGCCAGTGGCAGAGGACAGGTCTAGCACAGTGTTTGCAAAGGCTTTTACCTAATGTTCCTACTGACTGCTACTACCTAATGCTTCTGACTAATGTTCCTACCTACTACTTCTGCCTAATTGTTCTACTCAATGCTCCTATCCAATTGTTCCTACCCACAATGTCTATCTGTTGCTCCTATCATTTTGCCATAAGGCAGGGCTAGCACATAGTGCTCACCACAGGTAAATCTACAGTTACAAAGAATGAGCCGTGTGAGAGAGTGTGTGTTTGTGGACAGAATGCCAGCAGTCCACATATGGATGAGGTAGAAAGAAAAGACAGTTACCTGTGTCAGAGGAGTGCAACTTGTCAACCCTCCTGATACCCAGGTGGGTAGAACTGGTAAATTACCTCCCTGGTTGTTGGCTGACTACCAGCTACTACAGCACAATACAGATACATTATTAATCTAAGTATCCTGATGAAAAATGAAGCACATATATAGTATTCAAATATAATGAAATACAGAGAATCTATGTTATTCAGTACTTTACAAACTAGCAGGCTTATTAACTGGCATTTCTCTAATATCTTTAAACCTTTCTTTCTATCAGAATCTAGATCAAAGCTATCAAGTCCATCTCAGCATTACACCCTTCCAGGAAAAGCTATCTCACTGTTTCACCCATTTTAATGGCATGATATTTATTCAATGCAAATTCCTACACAGTTCACGTAATTACACCTGTAGTGTTGATTCTATATAAGAAATATGCCTGCTGTGGGGGAAGAAAACTACTCAAGTACCTCCTGCTTGTCATAATAGGTTACTTCATGGGGCAGGAGTAGAGGGCTGGAAACCCTCCCTCCTTGTATTATCACTTCCAAAAAATATGTGCAGAAGAAAGAGCCAAGTGAGGATTTGTCCTTAGAATTACATATTTGTGAGAACTATTTTTACTGTATGGGAAGGCAGTTTTAAACTCATGGTGCCCCATCTCTTGAATGGTCCCAGGACCAAACCTTGTGGCTCTTCCTTGGTCAGCTCAACCCATTTGGAAAAGGCTCCTCTAACTTGCATCTTTTGTTCCCTCCTCCCAAGATATTCTTCAATCTATCGAAGGAGTTTCTCCCATATCCCTGCTTGGTGATCCAGCTTCAAAGTCATCCTCTTTTGTGATAGAGTATAATGCATTCTGGCAGTTCAGGTGCAGACACTCCACCTAGCTTTCCCTTTTGTCCAGGACTGACCTCACTCTCTTGTAAAACTCTGAGTTTGGTTGCACATGACCTCCTTTCCATAAAACCATGCTCAAGGAAATTTTTTCTCTGTAAAAAGTCATTGACATGCTTTCTGATAATCTTTTTCAGAACCTTTTACACTGCACTTGTTAGTGAGACCAGTCTGTATTTAAAACACATTCCCAGTCTCTTTTCATATACATAGGTATGACGTTTGCCCTTTTTCATTAATGTGGCTCAGTGCTTCTCTCCAGTGACATCTTGAGCAGTAATTCAAATTATTTATCTAGCTCATGTACATAGAACTTTAGCACTTGAAATGAAATTTCATCACTACCATGATCCTTGTGTGGGTCAAGTCCTGTTAATACCTTTTTACCAGGTATTTCAACAATTTCCAAAATTTTCCTCTTATTCCATCTCATTGATATTGGGGCTGCAGTGTCTTCCACTGTGAAAACACTTTTGAGCTTGTTATTTAATTCCTCACACACTCTTAAATCATCCTCTACAGTTTTTCCCTCACTCTGAAAACACTGTTGAACTTGTTATTTAATTCCTCACACACCCTTACATTATCCTCTACAGTTTTTCCCCTTGAAACCCTTAGCTGGATTAGCTACTTTGTTACTGACAAATGACTTCTGATGAATGTACAGTAAAGTTTTGGATTTTTACCTGCCTTGTCTGCAATGTACTTTTCAAAGTTTCTTCGCTCCTCTTTTCTTATCTTGTTATACTCATTCTCTGCTCTTGTATACCTTGCAAATGCTGGCTGGTTAGAGTGCCGTCTATATCTTTGTGACGACATCTTGAAACCCCTTTGCTTAATGACATTTTTATTAAACTTCACAGAACCTCTTAATAAAAAGCCCTGGTTCCTGACTACTGAATTCCATTTCTTGATCTATGTTGATATTGAAAATATTGCAGTTTGTTCAGTTTCCTTGATTATATCTCCTCATTATTTCTTGTCTCTCCGCTGCTCTTTCAGTCTTTTGTTTTACTGCACAATCAAATTTGAGCATAACATGATCATTTCTTCCAACTGGTGTATTGTACATATTCTTCTCAATATCCATGCTAGTTTGAGTGAAGATAAGATTTAGTAATGGTGGTGTATCAATCCCTTTCATCATAATATGCTCTGGGACAAGTTGGTATAGGAAATTTTCCTTAATACATTCTAAAAACTTGTGTCTCCATGCATTTTCCCCCAGTCTTTTTATAATGGAAATCCCCCATTATCAGTATTTTTCCATCTCATAGAAATAATTTTTTCAGTGCTTCATGTACCATATTAACTCATGCTGCCACTCATTCTCTTACAGATTGAGTCACCTGAAAAGGAAACAAATAAGAAACAGTAAAGATTTTGGTTCACTTAAGTTAGCAGCACTCCTTCACTCAATTTGAACCAGGGAAGCTTCCACTCCCAAACCTCATTTAAACTCACAAAATTTGGTATTCTGACTGAGTATTTAATGCATATATCTCTCAGGGGTCCCTTACTTATATGTAATTGGCTTGATGAGTTGTAGATCCTCCAAAATCTTGAAAGAAAACAGGATCACTGCCTGGACCTCTTCCCATAACCACTGTGTGAATAACTGTAAAACTTGGACTGGAGTCTCTGAAGGTGCTTGGATGTAACTGAGATGAGAAGAAGGGAGAGATATGTGTTTATGATTGTCATGAGTAACTTGAGTGAGACGAAGGTTAGGTGGGTAGAATGGTTTTGGGAATCTACAAGAGGTAAAGTTTGGAGTTACTATGAGAACAGGAGTGAAAGAGAAGGTACTTTTGATGGAGGAAGAACTGTGTACTGCATTAAAGAGTTTAATGAAACAAGTTCAAGATTGATATAGGATATAATGAAAATAAACTGAGAGGAGTTGGGTATATTTAGTGCTAATGCACCTTGTAGTGATAAGAGCGAAGAAGAAATTTAGTGCTTTTTTGGAGGTGAGTGGGTGCCTTGGTAGTAGTTTTGAATCAAGGGATCACATCTTTGTGTTAGGAGATCTGAATGCAGGAGTGGGTGATATATCTGTTGATGGTATGATTGGATGGCATGGTATACTCACCATGAGTGATTTGTATGGGGTACTTTAGGATTTTTATAAAACATATGATAAGGTTGAGAGAGAAAACTTATGGAAGGTGCTTGAAATATATAGGGTTAACGGAAAGTTACTTTATGCTTCGAGGAATTTTACCTAGATAGTAGTAAGGCATGTGTGTGAGTAAGAAAGGAAGGTACATGGTTCTTAGTGAAAGTGGTTCTACATTAATGTTGTGTGATGTCAGTATGTTCATTTAATCTCCTGATGGGGGTATTACCAGGCTTTACATACAAGAGGTTACACCACATTTGAAATATCATCTTTGGTGAGGCTGTATCACTGGGAGTGCAGTCTCACCAAAGAACTTTTCACTCCAAAGGAGTCTCCATTTCCCTGCCACTGGAAGTAGCACAGCCTTCCACTGCAGGAGCCTTTAGGAAGGTCCTGGATAACACCAGAACTGTTTCATAGAAATTGGTCCAGGGGTAATTATAAATAATAAATGAATAAAATCTCTTTATGGATGGAATGGTTAGGGAGGTAGTTGGTGTGCTCGGGGTTGGGGACATGGGAGGTGAATCAGTTGCTGTTTGCAGATCATATGGCTTTGGTGCCAGACTTCAGAGAGAAACTCCATAAGCTGGTGAAAAAGTTTGGGGAGAGTGTATGAAAGGAGTAAGCTGAGAGTGAATGTAAACCGAAGAAAGGTAATGAGGTGCAACAATAGAATGAGACAGGATGATTTCAGGAGTAAGTTTGATTGAGGGCATGGAGGATATGGGGTGCTTTAGGTACACGGGAGTAGTTTTGACAGAACGATATCAGTGAGGTATTCTCATGATAGAAAAGAAATGAGTTAGGGTGTAAGGATAGTACAGATTTGTGTGTAAGACAGTGTCAAGTATCATTGAAATCATATATCTGCGTGTGTTGACCATGGTGTTTGAAAGACATCATGTCCAATAACCTTCCAGATGTAAATGTGGTGACTGCAGTATTAATAAAAACATTGATCAGACATTACATTTACAAATTTGCGTCAGGCTGAGCGAATTGACCTGGAAGAGCGTTACACTAGTCTCCAGGAAGAGGCTGCTGGCAAGACCCGGAAGCTGAAGAAAGTATGGACCCTTCTAATGGCAGCAAAGTCAGAACTTGGTGATATGCAGGCAGAACATCAGAGAGAAATGGAAGCCTTGCTTGAATCTGTAAGACACCTCTCTCGTGAACACAAGCTACACCAATTAATCATCGACTCTTTTATTCCTCTTGAATACCAGGTGTGTGTATGTTTGTTTTGTGCATTTATTGCTAATCAAACTTTGATACTCATGGTAACCACTTCTTTATGTCTTTAATGAATAACAAATGTGCTCATTGTAGTTGACTAACTTTTTTCATAATTTTATGATTACTTCCTTTCTTCTGTGTACATAAGAAACTGTTAACAATGATTTTTAAAACTTTTTAAGACATGTATGTGTCTGTACTGAAATATCAGTATGTACTGTACATCAAAATACACAATATCTCAGTAATATTAATACACAAGAATGCAAGTTATATCACCACTATATGTTTAAGTGAATCAGACCACCTTCCCTGGTGATTGCTGCCACATTAGTCAATCTGCACGCCTTGATTTTAGAAACTTAATTACTTTCTCCATGTCTACATTACTTATTATATATTTTTATGGATATAGTGTGAGCAAAACACTGATTAGTCAACCACTGGATAGAAGTGACTCTCGCTCTCTCTGTATATATATATTTGCCTGGCTCCTTCTTCTGTTTCCCCTTTTAGAAATTGAAAATACAAGAAGGGGAGGGTTTCCACACACACACACACATATATATATATATATATATATATATATATATATTTATTATATTTATTTATTATACTTGATCGCTGTTTCCCGCGTCAGCGAGGTAGCGCCAGGAAACAGACGAAGAAAAAATA
>JAYMFT010111997.1:0-13484 GCA_038088735.1 Panulirus argus | reverse complement strand
AAGAGAGAGAGAGAGAGAGAGAGAGAGAGAGAGAGAGAGAGAGAGAGAGAGGAGGAATCACGTTTTCTCCGGGGGCCCCATTTCCGTTTTCTCTTACTCTATACCTTCCCCATTACTCTTACTTAACTCTTCATTTCCCCCTTCGTTTATACTCGAGCAATCCTCATCCCTTACACACATTATCAACTCCTGGTGCAAGCTGGTGGAAACGGCTTCATTTATCTTCCGGGCAAACCAGCTTCCAGAACTTTCCCGGCAAATGTTTGGAACATCACTCCCGGAGACTCCCAGCTTGAAGACGGGGGGAGGGGAGGGGAGAGGAGGGGATGGGAGGGGAGGTGTAGGGTAGGGGAAGGAGTGGCCGGCTGGCAAGCGAGGCATTTGGGGAGGATTCTGGAAGTCTGGAAAGGTCCGGAGGATAATGTGAGAGAGAAGATAATCATAAACACAGATGTTTACGGATGTCCAAGTAGACAGACGGACAGACACATGGCTATTGAGATAGACAGATATATAGACAGATGGATAGATAGAAAGATAAACAGATATACATATAGATAAATAAATAGCCAGACAGACAGATAATTATACATACACACACACACATATATGACAAACATATTGATAAATAGATACTAGTCGAAGCAGCCAAAAATAAAACCTTTTGTCCTGTTAGTATTGCGTTGAATACTTTTCTCTTTTTCAATGGAAGGCTGTTATTCTGACCGGGTGGTTGGGGCTGCGATGCAAGAAGAACAGGGGCTGAATAAGGGAAAAGGTGCAGTTGGTGAGCGCAAGACAGCTGTAGACTGCTCAAATGTATCGTGCGGGATCTGCTCAAGTATGCGGATGGTTTGGCTGGAGACGTTTCATTCTCTTTGTTGCCTTATTCATACTCCCTCGGCAGACTGAGTGTGTGTGTGTGTGTAGTTCGGTGTGTATAGTGATGCTGTCTGTTGGTTTATGGAGTACATTAACTCAGTTAGCTGAGGTTAAGAACTATTCACTGTGTACATCGTAGATGGATGTGCTGGCGCCTTTCTCTCTCTCTCTCTCTCTCTCTCTCTCTCTCTCTCTCACAGGGTTAAGAGGCTATCCAGGTCTTGGGTAATTAATGCCTAGTCCTGCCATATGATTTTTTCTGTTTTTTTTTTATTTTGTACAGCTTCCCTTAACCATGCACCAATTACTTTTTTGAAGTCACTAATGTTATTCTTTCGGTATTTTCACTTGTGGTGAATCTCAAAGCCTTATCTCGTACTCTCTGTACTACAGCTTCAGCAGGCGTGATTTGGAGAGGAGATGTGTGAACACACAAGGGAGCAAGTCAACAGCCTTCATCAAGTGTAATTCTTGCCCCTCAGTACAGGCTATAGCCGGGGCTGCATTGCCTTATGCGGTTCTTTTGACGCGTTCCACCATCGACCCTCGTAATGTTAGTGTGAGGCCCAGCACTATATTATACAGCTCGTCCGGAGCATTACTCAGTTACGCTCGTTATGTTTTATTATTCATAAGTCGCAGCGGTGAATGTGTTCGTGTTTGTTTATAGCTAACCAGTCTTTCTCCAAGCTGTTGAATCTAGATGGTTCGGACAGTACGGTGTGTGTGTGTGTGTGTGTTAGAGACAATGATCTGAGTGTTGTCGTCTGCGTAGAATCTATATTGATCTCCCCTTCCTTGTTGGAGGGGAGGGGGGAAGGATGTCTGTTTTTTTTCCCCTTTCCCAATTCTCTCTATATTTCAATTAGGGCCCGGCCTTGATGTGGACTTTTGTCCGTGACTGGAGCATTCAACATAAAAAAAATGTCAGGTCACGACCATAGCTCTCCAGCAATAAAGAATATCTTGTTCATATCAGAACTTATCTAATCTACTTTATGAAGACTGCACTGGTCTGGCCCAGATTAGGGGATAAACCGTTCCACAGGTCAACAACTGAATAAATTCTTTCTAAAATCTAATACTGATCTCTTTATGAATATCTGTTCATAACCTCTTGTAATATTTGTCTCAGAGTTCAGAAATTCGCTTTGGCTCGAAACCATTTTTCATATTCGCAATCTTTTATTTTGCCGTCACATTTCGCCTTAGCCTTGGGCATGATAGTGTGGGTAACCTTCAACCCTTCATATGCGAGATTGCCAAGGCCTGCCACCAGTTTACCTTCTCTCTTCTGTACCTTCTCCATTAGATCTGCATATTTTTCCAATAAGGAGACCACAGCCCATTTGCATATTCCACATGAGGCCTCACTAATCTTGTAATACATTCCCAAAAGTGTACCATCTCTTGGTTCTCAAGTTCTGATTATTTTCCCTTAACACAGGATTGCTTTGCTTAACTGTTTCTTACGTATGAAGTCCTAATTCAGTCTATTCTCTGTTACCTTCCTTCACCTTTTCCTTTAAGAAGTATGTCCCAGGAGCTTGTTTAAGTGAACACTGAAACCCATCTCTTTTATATTTACCTATTCGGACAGTTTAACACGTCTCTGGATGGAATGTGAAGAGCCAATATTCTGACCAGAGGATCATACACTGAACTGCTTCAAGTAAACAGCAAGCAGTCACCCTCCGTCTGTATGTGCCTCAAAATGCATCATCTGCACATACAAGGAGCCGACTGTGGAGTTGCAGGGCCGCTGGCTGGTCGTTACCAGGCCCACAAACAATATGGGTCCAGGTACAACCCCCACAGGGACTCCACTGCCTGCCACACACAGCACCCGACCCTCACGGTCACCCTCGGCTCTCCACCTCTCAGGTTATCCCTTATACATCTGCTGTCCACGTGCCTGAGCTGATGCAGCATCTTCACTACGTGGAAAAGCCTTTTGTGGCAGACATTATTAATGGCCTTCATTTAATCTCAGTCAGCTTCGTCCACACTTCCCAGTCTAAAATCCCAGTCCAATTATATTACCAGAAATTGTGGAAACTTGTAGGAGTATTGACCATTCAGGTAAGAAATATGTCACAAAAGTTTGTACATTATGATATAACTTACTAAGTTTCCCCTTCTAATACTTTCTGAAGTTTGACACATCGGACCTGCCTGGCTCACGCCGGGCTAGACACAGTCTCCATGTCCCTTCATGGCGGAGATGCGACACTCTTCAAGTCTTTCAAAATCCTATGACTGATTTCCTCTAGATCCGGCGGGATCTGTCTTGCACACAGCATTCCTGTTATTTGCTGTCACTCACCGCTCGGTCTTGTCTTATCTGTGGGAGTGTCGCGGGATCACGTGGGTCCATTGTAAACACTGATATAAGGACGCCAGGCAGTACACCAACTTCAGCTGGGTCAGTGTCAGTCATGCCTCCATCACTGTCTTCAACGCTGTATATCTGCTAATGGACACTTTCTCAATCTACAAACGTCTACAATTTCTCTGCATTTTTTGAAATACTTTCTAGGTCTTTCTTTGCGCACTCATGGGTTTCCTGGTAATCAATGCCCTGACCCCATCCTCGTTTACGTTCTCCTGTTATCTAAATCATACCCGGAAAGTCTGGATCCGTCCCAAAGTCGTCCTTACCGTGTTCTGTTTTGATTCGTTGGTTCAGCAGAAATGATTTAGTTCCGTTTGTTGTTTTGTCACTTTATTATAACTTCTGTTACACACACACACACACACACACACACACACACACAGACCTGCGTGGTGTAGCGGATAACATTTCTGACTGTCACACATGCATGGGCGGCAAAAGGTTCGAATCTTGGTTACGGTAGCCGGTCCACAGTCCACCCAGGTGTTCATCTTCACCTGGGGCTGGTCGATAAAATGAGTACCTTGCAAAGCTTAGGGTGTATATGTGTATGTGTGTGTGTACATACACAGGAGTAAAGACATGGTACATATATACAAAATTAAGACACGGGGCAACATCAGTGTAAATCTCTCTCCACGTAGCACACAAATACTAATCAAACACATAACTACAGTGGACTGTATTTACATGTGCATAATAAACCACTATTCATCAGGGCTTCTTCTGCATAAGGGAGCGTCCCGGCGTATATTGAGGATTTTCCTCATCTTGCTGAAGTCTGGCTCTTCCTATTCATAACTTTATCTTTCATGAGGAAAAAACCGTCGTATGCTGATGGCTGTTTAGTTCCCTTCCCTCGTACATGATCCAACTCCATAAACCTTCTCTAACCGTTTCTTGGAACACATACAGGTCCTGTTCCTGCCCCGCCCTGTTGTGCTTGTGTTCCAGTCTTAAGTCTGGGTGGTTCACACCTTCCCACAACATGACACACGGACAAATCTTTCTCAAATGTCACTAAAAAAACATGATCAAAACTTCCAGTTTCCCACACTAACCATCTGTAAACATAAATAAAGAGAAGCCAGTCCTTTTCACCAGCCGATATTTCACAATTCATGTATTCTTCAACTTTGAAAATATCTGTTCCCGTTGTGCACTACCAAAGACAAAAGTCGCGTCGCTGTCTTGTCCGATGATTTAGTGTAAGTCGTGAAAGAATGAAAGCTCTACCACACGGCCGTGTCACATCGAAAGGTTAGCCCTTTTAAAGATGCTTTCACTGAATTTCACGACACGACTTTTGTCTTTGATAGTACATACACAAGCAATCTTCATCCAGTACAGTGTCTGTCTGTTAATAATTAGGTCAGCCAAATCACATTTCCTCATGCTGGTAGAGTCCATTGACGGCACGAGAGAGAGAGAGAGACATTCCAAAGAAGCTATTCCGGCACGTTCATGTATGCATGATGTCCTTAACGGTAGCGGGTCGTCAGGCTCGGCTGTAGTGTAGGCCTATGTGGCAGGCCACATCCCTACCCCCGGTCCCGCCCACCACCGTCATCATGGCGTGCGTCCCTTCCCTCCCCGTGCACCACTCTGTGTGACACGACGGGTCCTCGGCTGCCGGGGCATCACGATCTGCCTTCCTCCTTCAGGACCCCAACCAGTCGCCCTCAGACTCGAATCCCTCCTCGCCGTTCCCGCAGAGAGGGACGGGACGCCGGGCAAGACAGGCATGTAACAGATTCCGTCTGTGGTTCTCCAGCAGCGTCGTCTATGTGGACAGCCTTGCCAAGCAGCTACTCTCCGTGTGGTCCTGCGCACAGAATGGGCGACCCTTCGTCACGTGAATAAGTTAAGATAATTCATGATATTTACCATCACTTGCTCATTTGCATTTATACAACAAATAAAAACTTATTTTTTTTAAATAATTTTTGCAAATGCGACTTTATAAAAACTATGTACGAGTGAACATTAACGAGTACTTCTGTAAAGTAATTATGAAGACAGCGTTGTAGTTTTGATGTTTGAAATCCAGATACACCACACACTCAAGACAGATTACAGTGTTCGGGCACAGGTAATAAATACATCATGAAGTTGTAAAGTCAGTCGGAGTAGAGACAGGAGCCGCAAGTTTTGGGGTTGTAATCAGTAGAGATGGGCGATGTGTGGATGGTACGGGTGGCACGTGCAGGATTAGCCGTCCGGCACGTGCACAGGATGAGAAATCTGACACAACAGCTGACGCTTCCAGACGAACCCTTCTGAGTAGCATGGCACGTGACAGGGCATAACGTTAGCACGTCTGTTATGAACGTTACAAGACTCCCAGTAACAACAATACAGGGCTGGTAAATATGGACTGTTAAAAGTGTATTACGTGGCTGACCAAAAAGAACCTCTTGATCCAACTGATCTTTTTACAGATCCAGCCAACAGATAACTACCATCTGTGCAGCGAGTGGAGCGCAGGGGAAGAGGAAGTTCAGCTCCCAGCTCTGGGCTTCTCTATGTTGGTAGAGGATCTCAATAGGAGACCAAATCTGCGCTTCTGACACAGGGCAACTCATGACGTGGGGTACTAGTGCAACTTATGCTGCAGATTTAGAATCAGCTCAAGAATACGTCACTGAAGCTGCTGCCACCTGTTGAGGATGTCCTCATCCAACACCAAGAGATCCCCTGTGGCCACAGCAACTGACAAGACGGCACACACAGCACGCCCTGATTCCTGCCCGGTCAGTCCATTCTACAACCCCATCATTGAACGACTCCCACCTTATTCTATTTTATCAACAGTGGAGTTCCTCAGGGTTCTGGCTCATCGCCCACTCTCTTTCTTCTCTCTTCATCATCTCACTTTTACGGTGATGATTCCACTCGACATGTGTCATCTCATTATTCCTCTTCTCCTCGCTCTCTTTCTCGCACTGATCACCTCCTCTTCATTCGAACTTATTAATGCTAAAACGTAATTTCGTACTTGAATTTCTTTCTAAATGTCCTTCGTTTCCCTCCATCCAATTTCAAAACACAATCTACCCCAGTAATAACACAAACATGCTGGGCAGAACCATGTACTTTCCTCTCTCCTGGAGACGCCACATAATCCATGTTACAAAACCTGCCTCCCGTAAAGGTGTCGGTTACACGCAAGCGTCGCACTTTTTCTCTGGCTCCCAACTCTGTCGTATCCACAGGGGTCGCATCACACCCCCGCTATGGAGAACTGATCACATATGCCGACGTCCTCATCTGCCGGGTCGGTGTCAGAATCCTTCCGTCTCATCAATCCTCCCGGCATCACCTCTCTCCTGCCTTGCCTCCCTGTCCGCCGGGGTACAGCTGCCCTCCCCGTACCCTACAGGTACTGCTCTGGCCACTGCTCTCCTGATCTGTCCGTGCGTCCCGCCACCAAGGCCCGGACCCCTGGCTCGCGTCAGGCTGCTGTTTACTGTTGTTTCAGTAACACGAGACTGCTCGGGGGACGGGCCCCACCAGCGTAAAACCCCCTCCCCGCACAGTATATAAACAGGTAATGACACCAGGGTTTCCAAGGGAACTGAAAACCATATGATTCTTGCCTGATTAACTTCGTTTCCTTGACGATGACAGGAAGGTAAACAGCGCGGCCTCCACCATCCAGCCACCCTCACCACCTTGAACTATAGACTCGCCTCAGAACGACATACGAACTTAATAGTACCCATCACTTTATCCTGACTATTTACCATGTAAATTCAGACTATTTATCATGTAAATAGTATGGCTGATTCTCCTCGCAAGAGCGTATTCAAGACCATGCAAGTTATGTGAAGGTGGAGCTGGTGACCTGAGATACATTATACATAAATAACCTGGAAGTAATGGTGTAGGTGCTGGCGTGTGCCTCGGGACAGCCCGCTCCTGTCCTGGGTACAGAGAAGTGCTTCCCGTCCTCATGACTGAACCCCCGACCCACAGTCCATTTGGCTGCGTTCCCACCACGTTCGTACAAGGATTGATCTGAAAACTGTCTTCACTGACACTGTTGTTACGCCACGTAATACAAAACGCAGTAAGGAAATGATACGAAAAATAACCCGAGCATGCAATAAAAAGGCAGTCAAGTGAAATGTGAAGTGAACCACCTAACCAAGTGACAGTCAACACATGCCAACTAATGCCAGACATATCAACCCATAACACTGCCCCGGAGGATAATGTCCGTATAGTTATGATGACATTTTTCTCTCTCTTTCTTCACCACAGGCGCACCAGCTGGAGGGGTTACAATCAAGACGTCACACCACATATCATCTTCACCCTCCAAACGAGCCCTTGTCCTTGCCTGGATCTGCAGGAACGTACAAAATCCAGATTCACACAGGCACGTGCAGGCGAGAGACAGAGGGGCGTTGACGAAGCAGGTTTGCAACTCACAGATATGAGCGTTCGGCCCGCAATCCTTCCACGGGACACACACCAAAGCTCGGCTGTCGTTTACTGTACCGTTACGAACCATCACGACCCACCACTTGGGAACCAGCGGTACACAGCTTCTCTGTAGCTGCACCTTCACGAGTGGGTTCACCAGGGGTGGGGCACAGCGGTCCCTCAGGGCCAAGGTGGACTGGGGTGTCCCCCGGGCCAGTGGACCAGTCCTCAGCTCCGCCACCACCCAGGAGACGGCTTCCCACGCGTCCCATCACAGCCCGATTGGCCTTCAAGGATCACACAAACAGACGCATTCGATCCTTCCACAGCAAGTTTGTGCGAATGTTTCGCCAAGCGACGTACAACCAACTGTTCCTGAGCAGCATCTCTGTACAGAGTGGAGCTGCACCAAAGTGATCGCACCAAATGCAGTCAGATGCCTCCCTCCACAACTGCAGTTATCCGCAACACTATTCTCCCAAGTCGTCACTTGCAACACCTCTCAAATGTCCCTGTTGCAAGGGATGTATCAATATCATCTCGACACACACTTCAGGGATCAACTTCTCGCGCTCCCTCATTCTGAAGCCAACAGTACCACACGGGCGTTGTCCCATGGGGCAACACCCGTGTTGTACTGGAGGCTTCAGAAGAAAGAGGACCTCGAGAGGGCGTCACAGTCTCATGCTTGGTGTGTGTGTGTCGAGGTATGACTCTTGCCCGTGCAACAGGAGCAGTGAAGATGTGTTGCAAGTGGTGTCGGCTGGTAACCTTCACCACGAGTCACGTCAAGTGAAGCAGATTGTCTTGTACCTGACCTGGGTGATCACTTGCCCTGGCTGACCACGTGCCCTGGCTGCTCGTGTGCAAGGGTGTTCCGTGTGGCAGAGGAAGCCCCAGGGTGTAGCCGCGTCAGGAGGTGGTCTCCTACCCGGCAGGAGTCAGTCCGCCTGACTGACCCAGCCTGGCTGCCTGGTGACCTTTCACAATGCTGGTCAGTGGCGGCTCCTTGTGACACTCCACACACACACTGACTTGCCTGACCTTTTTCGCCGTCAACCACCTCGTACATCTGGGATGAGACACCTAGGAAGTGTTGAATAACTTCGCCATGTTGCAGCACTACCGCCCTCTGCACACACGTGGAGAAAGTTGATACCTTGAGATATTTTTTCTTTTATGTTGAAGGCTTCAGTCACGGACGCAAGTCCACATCAAGGCCGGGCCTTAATTGATATATAGAGAGAATTAAGAAAGAAAAAGATGAGACAAAGGAAGATATTCACGAATTTTTGAGAAAGTGAAAGACCTGTCTTTTGAAATGTGCCAGGTCATAGTAATTGGGAAAGACATGAGAAGGTAGAGGGTTCCAAGCTTCGACGTGTAGGGAAAGAAACAGTTATCAAACCGGCCCACCCTTGAGTTGTTGATGGCCACCCAATAATCATGGACGCAGCAGCTTGCCGAGTGTTACGTGGTCTAGTTAGTGGTGAGGGTACACAAGCAGCCAGCTCTTGGGAGCAAAAACCAAAGTAATACCTATAGAAGAGGGAAAGTGAACCAACATTGCGGCGTAGGGCAAGGGGGTCAAGTTTGAAGTTAGCCTGGGACAGTTTATAAGTCGGACCAATTTCGACTCACCTCTGTAAAGTAAGGATGCAGAGCTAGAACCACCCCAAATGTGAGAGCAGTACTCCATACAAGGACGAATCAATCTCTTGTATAAACGGAGTAACTGTTCAGAAGAGAAGTTTCGACATCTAAACAGGACACCCAGTTTCTAAGAAGCAGATTAAGCTATTCCCGCATGTGGGGTTTCCAAGAAAGAGTGGATGTTACAGTAATACCAAGTACGTTCACTGAGTCAAAAGGTGGAATTACAGAACCGTCAAAAGAGAGACGAGAGTTATGAGGAGTTTTCTGCAGAGAGATAGGTAGAAATTGGGTCTAGGAGTCGTTAAACCTAACAAGATTTTGTGTACCCAACTTAGATATCCTGTCCAAGTCAGAATTTACATAGGAAGCTGTGTCAAGACGAGATGCAGTTCGAGAGAGGGAAGTGGGTGCAGAACTGAGGGATGTGGGTGAATGCAGTGTTGAGGCTTCATCGTATGAGTGCATTGGATTATTTGTGGAGGTGAGGAAATCGTTGAAAGAAAGAAGAATGAGTGTAGGGGACAGGACAGAACCTTGAGTGACACCGCTGTTAATGGAGGAAAAGGGAAGGCTGATCCATCAACAACCACAGAGATAAATCGGCTGGAGAGGAAGCTAGATATGAAGGAGCAGAGTGAGGGAGGGAAGCCAGAAGAAGGGAGCTTAGAGATGAGACCCCGATGCCACACCCTGTCAGTAGCCTTACACATGTCAAGAGCAACTCCATATGACTCCCCAAAATCTTTCAGGGATGATCACCAGACAGTAAAATAGGAAAGAATATCACCAGTGATTTTCGAGGTGTTTAAGGATATGGGATTTGAGGAAAGATTCAAAGACTTTGGAAATGGTAGATGTCAAAGCAATAGGACGATAGTTAAAGGTATCAGAACGGTCACCCTTCTTAGGGATGGGATGTATCAAAGCATGTTTCTAAGGAAAAGGAAAGGTTTTGGTTTTTAAACCGAAACGGAACAGACGAGCAAGCACAAGTGCAAGTTCAAAGGTACGTTTTCTTTCTTTAGGGCCAATGATGTAGCATACAAGCTCCACCCACATGCGTATGGGTTGACTTGGTATATATAAGCTGAGGATAGTACCACCCTGAGCGGCTGTTGTCAACAACCTATTACCAAATGGGTTCCTCCAAGGGTAGGCTGAGGGATAATCTGTGAGTTAGCTGGGGTATTGGGAGGGGTCAATACGCTACCACCTGAGCCCTTCCTCTCACCGGTGGCAGTCACACATAAATGATAAATAGTCTTGTGTATAGTAGTGGCTACCGATGTAGTGATGATGGAGCCCATAAACGTAAGATGAAAGTTGTTCGGTGTTCACCATACGTGGAAAAAAACTGGCTCTCGTCTCCCGGTCACTACAGACATGGCATTAATTTTGTGGTGTCATTCACGGAGAGGGGAGGTCCGTGGGTGGAGGACAAGCGGACAGGGAGAGAAGAAACTAGAAGGTAGAAGAGGAAGGCGTAGGGGAGATAGAGACGCTGGCTTGTCATGATTTGTTATGGATCAGGAATACCATGATAAGTTAAAGAAAATTATTAGGGAGAAGGGAATGAAATTATTGAGCGGGAGTGAGAGAGGATGAGACGGAGTTGAATATGGCTGGGTGAGACGTGGGAGAAGGTAAAGAAGGTTCCCTTGCAATCTGAAAGCCTAGGGGAAATACCGGTCATCTAATACTGCACGTACTAACAGTTTGTGGCTAAAGTTCATTACTACGTCATAAAATAACACACACACACACACACACACACACACACCTCCCACGTCTACATAAATAAGGCACTTGAAATAGATAATCAACAAACCATTCACACACTTCCGTGAAGCCTCGTCGTATGTCTTTCAACCCTGCAGCTGTCTAATGCTTCTCTCCTTCACCCTCTCTGTGTAACCCCTTGTCTGCCCCTCCCAGCCGTCCAGTAAAGAAGGAGGACGGAAGACCTGGGAGAGGACGGTGGGAGGTGGGGTGACGTCTAGGTAGGGGACTGTGGGGGGTGGAGGTGAGGAGGCGGGCCAGCAAGACAATGCCGACCGGATCCGTATTGAAAACGGTGCACTCCGGGTTGGCCAAAGGAGAGGAGGGAGTGTGTGTGTGTGTGTTCTACCTCATCTTCCCTCCTCCTTTATCCCCAGTCTTCCTCATTCTTCTCGCTGTCTTCCTCTCCTACCGCACCCACTCTTCCTGCTCTTCCTCCTCCTCTTCAGTCTCTTCCCTCTTGTTCTCTTTCTGTTCTTGTTCCCATCCAGTGTATCTCATTACTCAGTAAATACGGTTGTTAAGCTAGACGGAAGGAAAATGTCTGCACCTGTTTCATTAGCCAGCTGAGATATTAACTTGTCTCAGGTGTTATTTGTTCTATTTATCATGTGGCGTTATGAATCAAACCCTTATTTTTTGTAAACTTCAAATCATAGCGATTTTAGTTACATATCTGGTAACTCTAAATTTATTCATTTATGCATTCATTAATGTAAGGCTCTGTAGTCTGGCAGGCAACGGCTTTTTCCTGAAGCCAAGTCTAGGCTGACTGAAGCAAAGGCTTCCTTAATATCACTTGTGTCAACACATTACCGGTCTGGGCCAGGCGGGATGAAAGACGGTTGATGTGATGACGGTCCTCAGAACGGAATATATAAACTGCCAGTGGCCTTGTGGCTTGAGCCTTTACTGCCAGGGAATTAGGGCGCGGGGAAAGAGGGGTTGCAATTGCCTGGGGGGGTGGCGTTGGGGAGCTAAGAAGGTTAACCTTGTCCGAGGCGAGATGAGCCATCATAGTGCGGAAGACTGTGCTGATACGACACGTCTTCCACCTCACTTTTCTAAGACTTCAGATGACTCCCTTGCATTGTCCGCGCCCGAGTCTGGTGCAGAGAGGGACGAGAGGAGAGGTCGGCCAACCAGGAGAGTGGAGCAGCAGCCTCAGGACGGGGAGGTCTTGCTGCCTCACAAAGGCCGTTACAGCGTGTGGAGGCGAGGCCATACCAAATGCGTTTTAAAGCTGCTAGTGTCGTGCTGCTGGGCTTAAAAAGTTCCTCCTTTAACATCGCCGTTGCGTCCCAGGGGCATGAGTGTATTTTCAGGTTCTTCTCGTGGTCGTTCGCGAGCTTTCCCCGAGTCCATCTCGAGCGTCACGTCATGCTGCCTGACAGTCAACCAAAGTGGCTCAGTAGGTTAGGTGGGCCTACCGCAGACTGCACAGGGATGGTCTATCAGTAAGACGTTGACTGATGTAGGTAACACGGGATTCAGAGTACAGTGCTAGATCACTTAAGATAGACTTTCCATTAAGAGAGTGCTGACTGTGTGTGTGATCCCTAGGGACATTCAGACTCTTAGTAGGTAACTTCTAGACTGCTGTCAGCAGCATCCTAAGAACTTATTCTTAAATCAAGCTAACAACAAGATGTAGAACACGTCCCTGGGTTCCAAGCATCTGAAGTTTTAAAAGGATATCTTAGACACTCATCTGGTATGGACTGAGCCCGTTGATCCCTCGACTGAGCTGAATGTTAGGCAGGTGGTGGCTGGGCTGTGGTGACGGGACAGAGCGAGACCTTCTCTCTTTTATAATGGCCTGAGGTATAAAGCAACCAGCAGGTGTTGAAGAACGCAGGAAGGACAGACGGAACGAAGGAAGTAAAGAGTGTACATGGGCAGGACAGATAGCAGGACACTAGATAGTCCATGAAGAGGTTATCCTCTGAAGAATGGTAACGATATCCTAAATTATTAATCTGTTTAGAGATCGAGACTGGAAAGTGCAGCATAAGGCTCCTCCCGACCCTCCACTCCCTCCGACACAACAGCCGGCACGATGGTGGGTGAGGAGAACCGTACAGTAGTATGCAGAAGGTATACTGCCATGAAAATAACAATAAAGTGTATATAGGAATATTACCGTACTCTGCCACTTATTCAGGATACTCGCGGGAGGTGGCTCAAATCTGAGAAGAAAAAGATTGAAACTTTTTTTATGTTGAAGGCTCCAGTCATGGACAAAAGCCCTAGTTGAAATATAAAGAGAATTGAGAAAGGGGAAAAAAGACAGGGAAAGTATTTACAAATTTTTGAGAAAGTGAAAAACATGTCTCTTGAA
>JAYMFT010111986.1:0-13484 GCA_038088735.1 Panulirus argus | reverse complement strand
GGAAAAAAAAAAAAAAAAAAAAAAAAAAAAAAAAAAAAAATCCAGCACCACTTGGTAATTCACTACACACATATGATGCTGTTATTTAGAAATTATTCAATCCTGTTTCTATTCCTTTTAGATATTTCTCTATGTATTCATTTTTATGTTCACCATTTCCTGCATTAGTGAGGCAGCACTGGTAACAGATAAAGAAATGACCTCACTTGCTCACATCCATTCCCTAGCTGGCATGTATAATGCATCAAAACAGAGCCCCCTATCCACAATGAGGTCCCACAGACCTTTCTGTGGTTTTCCCTGAATGCTTCATATGTCCTGGTTTGGCCTACTGACACCACATCACTCTAACTCACTTAATCCCTTGCACACCTCGCACTCTCCTGCATGTTCAGGACCCGAGCCTTCAAAGCATCGTTCATTCTATCCCTCCACCTCCTCCTTGGTTTCCCTCTTTCCTTGTTCCCTCCACTTCTGACTTGTATACCTTCTTAGTTGCCCTTTCCTCATTCATCCTCTGTTCTCTATTTTAACTGTTCTCATTTTTTTCTGCTTCTTGACTGTTAATACTCATACTGACTCCTTCCAGCAACAACTCTACTTCATCATACATTTTTCATATTTCTTTTAGTGCAGACAGTTGGCACCTGTCTCATTTGAGTTAGGAATTCTTTGGCTATCTCTCTTAACTATACTGCAAGATCTGTCATACCAAGTATGGAAATGCTATAACATGTTCTGGTAATGAAGGAAACAGCAATGGAAAATATATAAATACTGTAAACTTGTGAATTTATCATTATAAATGTAAGGTTTAAAGTATGAATAACCATGTCTCTACTTCTGGCAAAGCCTCTGAGGGCAAATCCTTGCAGAATGTTAAAAGCACAATCTTAACCCCTAAAACAATGCTGAGGGTTAAAAGCACAATCTTAACCCTAAAATGGATTCATAATCTTAACCCCTAAAATGGAGTGCAGCCATGAAGGTTTACCCCCTCTGTTACCATCATGACACCTAAAGGCCACCAGATGCTCATTCCTCATGAATCTACGCTACAATCACACAGCAATCCATCCAAGTCTCTCATGTCGTGACACGGTGATTTGGTGCCAAGTGTTAGGCGATGCCAATCACTTATTTAGAGACACTAAAGCTTGTGCAAGCCAATGATACGGATATAAAGAGGGTGGAGATACCCTGGAAGCCCACTGAAGTACAGGTACCCTTTCTCTATTCTACCTGATGCCTGTTCCACTCTGGAAATCCCTTAAGGGGGTGGCCATGGCAACAGAGTCTCCATAGCTAGTGAACTGTACTGCCACTCATTAACCTTTAGTGTCTCACCCTTAACATGCCACAGGCAGAAGGCAAGTCTAACACAGTGTTTGCAAAGGCTCCTACCTAATGTTCCTACTGACTACTAACTATCCTTCCACTGTGGCAAATCAAAGCAAAAAGGAAATCTGGGTGAGAGGGCGAGTTGTAATTGATTACCAATGACTAGCTGATAAGAGGCGTACAGTATTCTTTTATTGATATTTTTCTAAATCATTCTGTAAGCATTACCAAAGAAATAAAGAAAATAACTATGATAAAGGGTATTAAGAAACTTATAATATAGAACATCAAAGAGAAATGTAACTTAAAACATTAATACTGTTCCTTGTTGCTAATATGCAACTGTTTCCTGTAAATAAATAGTGACAAAACTATTCAAAATTCTCTGAGCCTGAAGTATTGAGGGTGGGAGTAACTGCTAGTTCACAATTAAACAGTTACCTCTGTTGTTGTGTATCAAGTACTGAATTATGAAAATGTACAAATCATAATGAGTTTATGTCAAGAAACTAACGTTGAGTTTAACTCTGAAGACTCGGCCACATTCAAGAGGAGTTGTTGTTGAATCAAGGTCCTGGCCCCAAAATGCATAGAACTTTTCAATCCTCAGAGAACGCATGGCATAATAACCAGCATGAAGCATGTTGTACTTCTTCCCCACAGACACTAAATTGTTGTACACATGTAGAGCATACTGAAAAATATTCAAATATTCATAATTAGTTATATGTATAACTGTAAGCAATTAAAGAGAGAATCAAATTGATGCACAATGTATTGCTGAGAAAGATCAGAGGTAAGAAAACAGAGATAATATTTAAGGGGAAGGTAGGAGGAAAAAATTAAGAGTTGAGGAGAGAAGATTTGTTAAGTGAGAAATGGAAAAGGTGAAGGGGAAGAGGAGGGAATAAGATAAAAGGGGAAAGAAGGAAAGGAGAGATATGTAGAAGGGAAAACAAGGTAAAAGTAGCAGACAGGAACATTAGGCAGAAGCATTATGTAGAAGTAGCAGGTTGAAACTTTAGGTAAGAACATTAGGTAGACATATTAGGCACAAGCAGGCAGTAGGAACATTAGGTAGGAACCTCTGGAAACACTATGCAAGAGTTGCCCTCTGCCTGTGGCCTGATAAAGGTGAGGTACTATGGGCTAAGAGTGGCACTGGAGTTCACCAGTTATGGAGACCCTTTTGCCATAGACACCTGTTTAAGGGAGTTCCTGGAGGGAACAGGCATCAGAGATACAGACAGATAAATAAACAAGGAAGGATATAAAATGGGGGACAGAAGAGAGCACTACAGAAATGAAGGAAAGATGAGGCAGGAAAAGTGGGAAACAAGGATGGAAGCTGGAAGAAAAAATGGACAGGGGGATAGGGTCAGAAAGTTAGCAGAAGAGAGTAGTACACTACATTTGAAATGTTAAAATGATTATTTTTCAACAGGATTTGTTAACAAGAATTTAGCACAAAACTTTATGGTTATGATAAATACCTCATTTGGAATGTACAAAACCCATCCAAGCTCTCCTGTGTGAGTGATATTCATAGCACGAATTCCACTGGCAAGGCCTACATCTATCTCCTTAAATGAGAAGAATGGGAAGGCCTTTGTTGAAAGGTCAAGATCTGTGAGCTCTGATAATACATTTCGTGCCAAAGGACCTGAAATACAAAATATCTTTTGAGAAAAAACATTTCATGCCAAAAGACCTGAAATAAAAAATATCTTTTGAGAAAAAACCTGCCATTTATCTGTAAAACAGAAAATTTTGTAGAAAAAATGAAGCTGGAGCAGTTGCACTGTATTCAAGATATGCATAGAATTTCCTCACGAAGATGCAGATTAAATAAAGATAACAATGAAACCAGTACCCTTGTGTAAATCCATTGGTAACATTTACCGTTCTGAAAATATATGTTCTTTATAAGTTTGTTGTTTTCTTCCATATGAACAATGTTTAGCTTATATCAATGATTTTCCTGATAAAGCTTCTTGGTGCTTAAGTTTTAATATCTTAAGTATGGAAGTGTCAGATGAAGAATATCAAATTCACCCATATTCATTTCTTCTTATATGATGTTCACATCATACAAGCATCACTGAACACATAAACTAAAAGCTTTACTTTACCAACAACCTTTCACATCACATTAGTACGAATGACCAATTTCTCATTCACATACCCATAATGCATATCGCTGTGTACATGGATGTCACATCACTCATAACTACTGAGCCATCAGCAGGAAGATTTCGCTTTAACCATGTGCCACAACGAGTTTGCTGAATACTAGGAGCTATCATCATGTAGCTGTGGAAATGGGAAACATGCTACTTAACACAACAATCAAAAGCTGTATGTCTATCATACAAGTAAATGAATGTAACCACAGTATGTCAGTAATGTGGCAAACATACTTAACCTGTCAAGAGACAAACTCAATTTACTTACTGGTTGGGAGCAATACGAGCCAAGGAACAGTCATTTTCGTACCCTCCATAAACATTTTGCATTCCAGTGTGTATAATGCCTCCAACTGGTATGTCAACATCATTACTACACAAGTACTGCAGTGCTTGAACCACATCACTCCCTTTCGACTGTAATGAAATATTAAGGTCTGAAAAAGTTGGGTCCGTTTAAGTATTGATTACAGTATACGTACATATGACTACCTCTTTGGAATCAGGAATTTCTACAAACAAGGTGATGGAATTTTATACTCAAAGGGTCCCATCTCATTACTTCTTTTATCTTTATATCTCCATCTACTGTATTAATATGCATTATACCTATAGCACATCCTGGCCAAATATATAAGATATTTCTTGATTAACATGTTTAATTTTGGTATTAAACAGAAAATGTAATTTCCACAGCTGTATATTAGAGACTTCCATTTCATGCAAAAATTTAAGATTTTATCTTCAGCCATATCTATGAACAACAAGTATCTAAACATCCTAAAAGTCCGACAGTGGCTTCTCCTGCCTTAGCAAGGAAGCATCAGGAACAAATTTACACACTCACTGGCACACATCATAGGTATTAACTCTATATTTCTATGAGTGAACTTCAGTATTTCTACATCCTACGTTGCACATTACAGACACTAACTACTAAAACTGAGTTTTTGCTCTAATACTTTTTCTTATGAACCCATTAAACTTTCATGTGGTGAGGTGAGACACATCTACAAATGTATGATCAGATAACCATTTGGGTATAACTTGTGTTGCTGTGGGATGGGAAGTTAGAATAGAGGAAAAAAATCATTGCTGCATGAATGGTTTTTATGGTCTGAAAGATTAACAGGGTCGCTGGTAACTTTTTGAAACCCCTGCTTGATCTATGGCCTCCCCTGACTGTACAGAAACCGTTTTGGAAGATTGCTTTTTTTTTTTTGTATATTCACACAGATACTGTATTATGAGTGGAAGGTTATTAGTTGTATACTCCCTTCAAAATTAGCAAAAGCAATTCTCAAATAATAAGCCAAGTTCTTTCTAATACTAACTTAGGAACACGGTAACAATATCCTGTCAAAAGAAATACGTTAATTATGGGTTCAAGATGGTGCACTATAAAGATGGGCTTTACTACGACTATACAACTCTGCTGCAAAGATAACCTATATTTTCTAATTACATAAACTTAGTTTAAAGTTAGTAACACTTACCCAAACATCAAACTTTGTAAAAGAAGAATAATCTAGAATGGCTACACGTTCTCTGCATGCTGCATACTCATCTGCAGCATTATAAAACCATGAAGGCTTTGTCCAAGTGTTGGTGGTGGCAACATGAAATGGTGCAGAGTTTTCACTATCACTATGAGCATCGAAATCTGCAGGAAAAGATACAAAATTTGAAATAATGCCCAACAATACATTATGATTTTATCTATTAATTCATACTTTGTAGATCCTTTTCCGCTTCAAATTCATTAATGTATAACTGCGTGGATTATACCAGGTATTTTACTGTCAGAAAAATATATCATACACTCACAAAATGCATAACGCCTGAAGATCACATCTGATACATTAAATTCCTTCCATTTATTACCTTCCTTTAAGATCTGGTGCTTGTCTACATTTGACATCATATTTACTATCTAAACTTCAATTCTTCCATTACTGCAAAAAATACTTCCTAAATACCTATGCCTTACAGCTTTTCCATCTCCAAAACATCTATGCATTTATACTACAGTGCCCTTACATAATGGACAAGGGACAAGAGGAATGCTTGGATTACAGAGGTAAGAGCTTGTTGAACACACATGGTTAGGTGTATGGTAGAATGGTAACTGAGGTGGTGCACACACAAAATAGCAATGTGGCCTCAGGAGAGGAAAGCATGTGCGTACTAAGAATTTGCTCTGAAGGATTTTTGTATGAAATACTTGGAGAAAGACAGCTACTTGAGTGTGGTATTTGTGAAACAACAGAAAGCAAATGATATGGTTGATAGAGAGGCCTTGAGGAAGGTGTTAAGAATATCTTAAATGTATATGTATACATTTCAAGCAGCAAATTGGTCTAAATATATCATTAGCAAAATTAAAAGAGAAGTCAACTATTAAGCATCTTTACATCATCAATATGTTATACAAGACAACAGAAGGTGCTATCAAGAAATTCAAGCACAAATAAAGCAAGGTAATGTATCCTAGATACAGTGTTGACAGCCAGAAGTTAGCCCAGGGGTCAAGGTGGTAAACATGAGAAAACTTCAACAATGATCCTTTATGACAGATATTTACCTGAAAAGGATTCCATTACTGAGTCTTCTGTGTCTGCATGGGAAAAGTGTTACGGTAATTATAACTTTTGCAGCTCACAAGATAAATTTATTTGGCTCTATAACCTCTTACCTTCTAATTCTTCAGTTTCTTTTTGCAGAAAATAACTGGGACGTTCATATCCCATTACTTGTCCAAATACAGCTCCAGCAGCCTTAAGTCTAGGGAATATTGGGGACATACGTAAGCATCTCCCAGTTGTAAAATCCGCAAAAGGATAGGCAATGCTATAGTGAAGTCCTGAAAAAATAGACAAATATTTATACATATATTATTTTTTTCTACTTGATCGCCATTAGCTGCATTAGCAAGGTAGTGTGAGGAACAGACAAAGAAAGGCCACATGCACATATTTGTATAAGTAAAAGATGGGAGTTGGAAATCTGTCCCTCCTATATCATTGCTTTGTAAAATTAGGAGCCAATCAAGCATTTTTTCTCATGGGTTCAGATGGGAGCTGGAAATCTACCCTCCTGTATTATAACTTTGTAGAATTAGGAAACAGAGAAAGGAGCCAGACAAGCATTTTTCCTTGAGGGCTCAGTCACCTATTCTTGACAATACCTTCTTTAACACTTACAACCTCTTAATAAGTAATATGAGGCTGATTTGACTCCAGGTGATAATCCCTTTCATGGTTCATCCAGTTGTGTGTGCATCTTTCCCAAATGACAGCATGTATTCTCCTTAATGACATTAGAAAGGATTATAGGCAGGATTGTGCTGGTAGTGCACAGAGTTTTTGTGTGACAGTGGTGCCTGGGGTGTTTTTGACCCCTGATTACCTATATAGTGTGTGAAATTTCTTAGTCATACTTTTCAGTACATTTTTATTTGTTTAAGGTTTCCTGTAGCATTGGCATCATCCTTGTATAAGAAATGAAGAACAAGATAATTCTTAGCTTCTATTTTCAATTCGATTTTTTTGATTTTTCACTTAATGATAAAATGGTGCTTAATTATAAAAGAATACAGAACTCATCACATAAAACTATTCTGCAATTTCATTCAATGAGCAAGTAATCACAAAACGGTAATAATTCCAAAGTAGAGAATATAACATTCCAGCCAGATAAAGACTGACACTCACCAGGAACTTCCCGCACACGATCAAGTAAGAATCTTCTATTATTGTGAGCTGGGAGGAATCGTAGTATATCAAGGTCACAGGCATCCATGGGAGGAGTACCATTAACAATCCAATCTGCAATCAAGGAGCCAATACCACCAGCTGCAGTGCTACCACCACTTCTCAGTCCTGCAGTCACAAAGTAGTTTGCAAGCTGCAAGAACATATGATATTTAAATTTCATTATGGGTCCTAGGCGGATTGTCAGATAGTTCCTGGTTAAACCAAACTATAATGGAGGTACCTCAGGCAAAATTCTTTAGATACTAGGAAACAACTGCAAAAAATTTCATGAGTATCTGACTTAAGCTTTTCAAGGTATGGCTAAAGTTATAGTACATGTTAAAGTGTGGCTAATGACAACAGACAGACAGACAATGGATGGATGACAAACAAATGACTGTGATGAATAAAGGAATCCCTACATGTCTGCCATAGTGTGCTAGTAACAACTATGGGAGGAGAAACAGGTTTTTCAAAAAAATATCTGATTTCATACACTGAGTGATGACTAAACACATATCTAAATAACTAAATTATCTTTTCTTTATATTTGTTCACCATCTCCTACATTAGCATGGTAGCACTTGGAATAGACGAAAAAAAAAAGGCCTCACTTCCTATATCCATTCTCTAGCTGTTATGTAGAATGCACCGAAAATGCAACCCCCTAACCACAACCAGGCTCCAGAAACCTTTCCATGATTTCCCCTAGTTGCTTCATATGCCCTCAATCAGTCTATTAACAGCATGTTTCCCTCTGTATACCACATCACTTCAATTCACTTTATCCTGTGCACATCTTTTACCTTCATTTATGTTTAGGCCCACACCAATTAGAATATTTTTCACTCCATCCTTCCATCTTCAGTTTTGTCTCCCCTCTCTCCTTTTCCCCTTCACTTTTGACACATCCTCTTTGTCAACCTCTGCTCACACAGTCTCTCCATATGTCCAAACCATTTCAGCACACCTTCTTCAGCTCTCTCAACCAAACTCTTCTTATCACCACCCCTCTCACTAACCCTTTCATTACTCAATCAAACCATGTCATGCCACATATTGTTCTCAAGCATTTCATATCCAACACTTCCACCCTTAACTTCACATTCTCATCCATAGCCCATACCTCACATCCACGCAAAAGCATTGGGACTAATAAACCTTGAAACACCCATTTTTACCCTCTTCAGTATCATTCTCTCTTTCCACAATTCTCCCTCAAGCTTCAACCCCTCACCTTCCTTATGACTCATTTTTGCTTCCATAGTTCCATTTAATGCCATGTCCACTGCCAGGTATCTATAAAGCTCCACTTCCACCAAATTTTTTCCATTCAAATGCATACCCCAACTAACCTGTCCCTCAGCCCTGCTAAACCTTATAGCCTTCTTTCACAAACTCTCCCAAACTCAAACACCAACTTTTACAGTTTCTCACTCGCATCTGCCACCAATGGCTCCCTTCCCATGCCCCCTCATCCCCAAAAGACTGCATACTCGTCCATCTCTCCAAGGCCCTTTCATTTGCCTAAATGATGGAAAAAGAAATTATCTTTGGAGACTCATAAAACCATCTCAAGCTATAAGAAAAATATACTGTCATAGCAAACACTTACTTCAGGTGCCATTCCAACTATCCATCTGTGGTCTGGAGAAAATGCACAGGAAGTGTTACACAGATGGCCCAGAACAGCATTCTTCATTGCAGGGGCCCGATGGAGCATCTCTTTAAGCAGTACGTGGAAATGATCCCAATCCTCAAGCTGTTCCCTTTCATGCAACTGACCTGTTCGATAAAACACAAGGTCAACAAATCTATGTTTTGAGTTATACACGTATAGATATTAAAAGATAAGGTTTATTTGGAAATACTATACTGTACAATCGTATAGTTGATTGCAATCAAATTATTCTCAAAGTTACAATTAGTTCAATAACAATGATATAGAAGAAGTTAGCCAGCTTCATCTAAACCCCTGAAACATATGGATAACAGGGATAATCTAATCTCATATTAGGCTTAAAAGCAGAGACCACAATAAGTCTAACATATTTTACTTGGACCTGGACCACCTTACATTTTTGGGGCAAACAAAAAAAGATGAAAACTTGTAACTTATATACATACTATACCAGGACTTATCATTACCTGGAAGATTTCCATGTTCAAATGATGGTTTGGCCCATTTTTCAAAGCCCCCACAGAGAAATCCTCCATTGAATTCCCTCATGTAGATGTTTGCATCTGGATCTCTTATGGCTATAAAGAAAATCATAAAAGGTGACACATTAATAAGACAAAACTGGCATAATGATATAGCAATGCATTACCATACTCAAAGACGAAATTATATGTACAAGAACTGAGGAGATATGTTTGTTTACAGATATGATAAATCTGAATACCCACAGCGTGGGTGAGAGGGCGAAGGTCCTAGGTGCATTAAGGAGTGTGTGGAAAGGGAGATCATCATCATCTGAGAGGGAAAAGATGGGCATGTCTAATGGTGTAGTAGTCCTGTTGGTGTTGTATGGATGAGGTGTGGGCTCTAAATGAGAAAGTAAAAAAAGAAGAAAGAGAAGAAGTGGTCAAGGTAGGGTTTTCCGTAAAAGACTCATTCTTCTGTTCCTGATGTTGACTTTCTAAAGTGGCATATGGCAAGCAGGCATTAAAACAGAAAGTTCAAGTTTGTGTGATACAAAATAATTTCTAAGAGATGGATCCACGCGTGTGCTGCATTCCCACCCTGAATAGCTTAAATAGTCTATCATATACAAAGGAAACCTTGTAATTACCTATTTGTACTATGAGGGAATTTTACACTCATGAAGTCCCAGCCCTTAAACACTCTCTACTATTGTTCAACTTTTTAAACTCATGTAAGATGTTCACATTCACCACATCCTTGTTCAGTTTATTCCATTCATTCACCATTCTCAAACTATGAAAAACTCATTCCTCACTCTTCTAAATCTAATGCCTTTCCCTGTAAATTAGCTTCCTTAATTTTGGTATCAACTTTATTGCCCTCCTCTGGATCTCTGTTAGCTCTTTGTGCTTCTTTAGGTGCAGTGGCCACACTTGAGAGGCATATTCTAATTCTGGACTTTTGAAGGATATGAACAGCTTGCTAAATTGTGTTTAACAGAATAACTGTCAATATCTTAACAGCTTTAGCTATCTGTCTCCTATCCATATTTTTGATGCCTGTTCCTTCTGGGAACTCCCTCATGGGGTGGCCACGGCAAAAGAGTCTCCGTAACAGGTGAACCCTAGTGTCACTTTTTAGCCTTTAGTGCCTCATCCTTAACAGGCCACTGGCAGAAGGCAACTCTAGTGCTGTGTTTCAAGTTGCTCCTACCTAATGTTCCTACCGACTACATCTACTTAATGTACCTGCCTAAAGTTCCTACCCGCTAATTCTACCCAAGGCTCCCATATTATGTTCTAACCAACTACTACCTAATGCTTCTAACTAATGTTCCTACCTACTACTTCTCTCCATTGCTCCTACCATTTTGTCAAAAGGCAGGGCAAGTGCACAGCAATCATGGCAGGAAAATCTAGTTATGAAGAATGAGTTGTGAAAGTTAAGTGTTACATGTGGCAAGGAAAGGAGATTGTATGTTTGTGGAAATGCCAGCAGTCAACATGTAGGTGAGACAGAAAGAAAAGACAGCTACCTGGGTCACAGAAGTGCAATTTGAACATCATTGAAGAACTGGCTCACTACACACCCATGACTTACCCTTCCAATACCCAGGTGGGTAGTACTGGTAATATACCTCCCTGGTTGATGACTGCCAACCAACTACTATCTACCTTCAGCATTCCTTTATTGTTATTTCTCTTTGACAGAAATATTTGGTAAGACAAATTGAAGAGAGTGAGTAAACAATTAATTCATAATGAAAATATATGCAATATATATATACATATTTTTTTTTCTTTCATACATATTCGCCTTTTCCCGCATTAGCGAGTTAGCATTAAGAACAGAGGACTAAGCCTTAGAGGAAAAATCCTCACTTGGCCCCTTCTCTCTGTTCCTTTCTTGGAAAAGCAGAAACTGGAGGGGAGGATTTCTAGTCCCCACTCCCTCCCCTTTTAGTCGCTTTTTACGACACGCAGGGAATACGTGGGAAGTATTCTTTCTCCCCTATCCCTAGGGATAATAATGATAATTATAATGATAACTATTATCAATATTATTATTATTATTATCATTATCAGTATCATCATTTCAAAACTGATTAAAAATAATCGTAAGATAATACACGAGAACTGCGAGAATATTCTGTGGCTCCTGGAACAAGTCTTTTACATAACGTTACATAACAACTCCAGGAATCTCTGCATTCACCCGTAATATGAACCTGACTTTTACCGAGTAACGTACGAGTCACTTTACCGTGTGTGTGGTGTCATTTGCGTTAGCTAAACCCAGGTCGTATACCAGCAATTTCATGCGTTTGAAATCACACAGGAGAGAGAGAGAGATAGGACAAGTTATGATAAAAAGACAAGAGACGAGTTTTTTTCATTTATTCTCTCGAAATCATAACGGCGTGAAGCCACGTAACGAAAATTATGACTAAGTCTGTCTGAAAATAGATTTGGGGTTGAGAACCTCTCTCTCTCTGTCTGGGAAGGATGGTGCAGCTGGCTCCCTGTGTCTGGGATGACGGTTGAGCTGTCATCTGGGTGGGCGTCGCCTCTTCTCAAAGTATCGGTCCTCTATATTTGTCCTAGATCAATACCTCTGGTTAATCTGCTCATAGTGCCTCTTACCTGCTGCCCATGGTAGCTCTAGCCTGCTGACAATGGTGGCTCTATCCTGCTGTTTATACACATCATGGAGATGCAGACAACATTCGCATACTCTCTTCATAATATTAGCATTCTGCTTCGTCTCCAGACTCCAGCATGAGACCTGGTCATCACCAGAGTCCAGCAGGAGGAGGAGGTCGCTGCCTCATGACACTTCTGGTGTAAACGAACCTCCTGCAGAAGGGCACCCCGGGGGCTTGGCTGTGAGGGGGTAAACACGACCCTCATATAACCCTGTAGCGTGAGACCAGCCCAGATCCTTCGACCTATCGATCAACTTTGTGCGTGAGAGCGAGTGTCGCCGTCATCCTGGGACCCAGGAAATGGCTGGAAAGTCTGCGTAGGTCAGTGGATGTGTTTGCCTCCCATCTGGGGATCTGTCAATAATGTCAGCGGTTTGTGATTAGGGTAATGGATGTTGATACCGACTCAGCCTGAAGAGAATTGATGCCGAGTGGGCCCAGGCAGGCGAGGTTATGAAGAACAGACGCGGGAGATGAGATACGATGAGTTCAGCTAACGGCATGGTTACTTTAGAGAAGAATTAGATTACTCGTGTCTGTTGTTCAACAGTTTCTAAACACACTGCAAGTTTAGCGAAGGATATTCCGCTCGGCCACGCCTGAGGGACGTGTGAGAATCACACAAAGCGGAGTCCCGATCCATCGACCACACACTCATTTGTTTTGAATGGTTGGAACCAACTTGTTTTCTCCCTGCTACGCCCTGAGACTCCTGACGAGGGCGGGCGCTGACGCAGACGCTGACGTTGGTGTGGGAGATAAGGCCGGCGCCGCTGACGCAAACGCCAGCAAGTGACGGTGGCTGAGGAAAGTGGAGGAAGAGAGGGACTCCGGGCGCCGAAGATGCCCCTCCCATCCCGGACCGACCCCATGACTTTGGCAGAGACTGTATCTCTCTTTCCCTCCCTCCCTTCACCTGCCACTGTTTACGCTAATCCTCCACACATCTGATTACCAGGAAGGTGGTCTCTTCCCGCCGCCTCCGCCTCCTCCCCTTCACGTGTCAGTTCGGTAAAAAGGATCAGTTTGAGGTCTGTTATTCATCAGCCAGCGTGCACTACGTGCTTCCGGGAGAGCTCATCTGATGCACTGTGGCAGCCCTGATTGACACACGCGTCAGATATACGCCACACCTCCTTCAGGACTCGTTGCTACACCGCCACACCACCCCACCCCCCTTCTTAGAAGGTGACCTCACCCTGCTGCTGCACGTGGGGCGCGTGTGACTCAGACCCCCCCATCACAGCCTGCTATCTGCTATACTGCCTTTTTCCCAGCGGGTATTTTCTGAACTCTCTCTCTCTCTCTCTCTCTCTCTCTCTCTCTCTCTCTCTCTCTCCCCCTCCCCC
>JAYMFT010111975.1:0-13484 GCA_038088735.1 Panulirus argus | reverse complement strand
ATATATATATATATATATATATATATATATATATATATATATATATCGTTAATGGAATGGCCTTGATTAAGGCCTTGCTTGCTCATGCCGTCTCAGCTAACATAAGAAAATAATAAACAGCCAATCAGGCTAAGGATTCAGAGGAAAGACTTGCAGAGGATGATGAAAGGATAAAGAATAATGACAAGTTCAAAAGTGTTTCCGAAGTAAGCCATATAGACCCAGCACCAATGATGTGGAATGAGGAGGTCTAAACACCGAGATTTCTAGAAAAGACATTGACAGAATACTGAAGTTTCTTGACCCATACAAGGCTCATGGTCCTGATGAAATTTTACCATATGTGCTGAAAACGTGTTCAGCTACGCTTGATATACTATCTGAAATACTGTTCAAGATGTCGCTGGAGAAAGGTGAAGTGTCAAGGGAGCGGAAAAGGGCAAACATCATACCCATTTATAAAAAAAAAAGGAGACCGAGAAAAGGCGCTGAACTTCAGACCGGTCTTCCTGACACTTACTGGAAAAGATAGTCAAAAAGCATGTGGATGGCTTCATATAGAAGAGATATTATTCTGAGAGATAACACGGTTTCAGGGAAGGGATGTCTCGTGTAATGAACCTTTCACATTTCTACAAGGGAGCGAACTCTGTATTAGACAAATGGGAAGGCTGGATGGATTATTTGTATCTGGAAGGGAACAAAGGATGCATGTAAGAGGAACTGTCTTGAAGTGAGTTGATGTTACCAGTGGAGTGCCGCAGGACTCTGTCCCGGGGCTATTCCTAATCTTGATCTGTGCGAATGACTTGTCGGGAGGTATGGACTCCAATCTGAACATATATGCAGGTGACGCAAAGGTCATGAGGGAAGAGTAAGCAAGGAGGATTGCATCGTCTTATATGGGAACTTAGACAGACTTCAAAGTTGGTCTGATACATGGCTGAAGTTCAAGCCGCGTGAATATTAAGGAATGAGGATGGGTCGCAGCGAAAAAAGGCCTCGATATGACAACCACCTGAAAACACAAAGGTCGAAGGAATATGAGACTTTGAAGTTGACATTGTTCCTCAACTGTCGTCAAAGCCCCACCTTTGGAGAACATATTATCATCCTACGCAGCCAAAACTAGGACACGCTACCCAGGTTTGGTTACCGCACTTACAACGGCATAAAGAGCTAACAGAGAAGGTCCAAAGGTGGGAAACAAAGATGGTATCAAAATAAAGAGAGCTGAGTAACTGGGATATTCTTAATGCCTCGAATTTGCCCACCAGGAGAGAGAAAAAAGTAGGGGGTGACCTGATCACAACCTTTAAGGTTTTAAACCAGAATGATGAAGTAGACGGTGAAACAGTACTTCGAAAGATGTAGAGAAAGAATTACCAAAAGGCATAAGAACTTAAGATTGAGTAACGAAATGCTTTTATAGTCAAAGCGTTGTAGATAAACTGAAAGATGACATATCAAATGCGGACAGAATACAGGATATTTAAATAACTGTATGGCAGTTGAGAAGGCTTGAAAAATGGGGCATCTAGAGGGTACAACTCCCTCTCCTTAGATTAAGAACAGGAAATAACACACAGCAATACTAATAATAAACCTAATACCCTTCCTCATCTTGCCCATACAAAGCATTAAAGAGTGATTAATATTCACACAAAATACTCATGCTATCTTCCAACTACCGCTGCACAAGTCATGCTGCCCCCCACCTCCTAATACATAAGACAGTCATGATGATATCCCGCACCTCCCCACACACAACAATCATGCTACCCTCCCTTTCTCCTCACACAACACTCATGGTTTCCCCCCCCCCAACACACACAACAATGCCCCCCCCCCCACATACACTATACCGTACAAAGTCATTTATTTTTCAGCGGGACAACAACACACAGGAGCAATAACTCAACGAACTATTCAAAAAGTTTATTCACAACAGGCCTGTAAAATATTTATTAAAGTTCTTACCCCACAGTATGTACATACACATTCTTTTTTTTATGTTGAAGGCTCCAGTCACGTACAAAAGTTCACATCAAAGCCGGGCCCTAATTGTAATATAAAGAGAATTAGGAGACGGAAAAAGAAAATACATGGTAAAGTATTTACGAATTTTTGAGAAAGTGAAAAACCTGTCTTTTTTGAATGTGCAAGGTCAAAGGTACTGGGAAAGACATGATAGAGTAGAGAGTTTCAGAGCTTCGACGTGCAGGGAAAGAAGTAGGTATCAAAACGGCCCACCCTTGATTTGTTGATGGCTACACAATGATCATATGACGCATCAGCTTGCCGAGTACTGCGTGGTCTAGTTAGTGGTGGGGGCACACAAGCAGCCACCTCTGGGGAGTAAAACCAAAGTAATAGCTATATAAGAGGGAAAGTGAACCAACATTGCAGCGAAGGGCAAGGGGGTCAAGTTTGGAAGTTAGCCTGGTGACAGTTCATACGGCGGATCGCAATCGACTCAAATCTGTCAAGTAAGGATGCAGAGCCAGAACCATCCCAAATATGAGAGCACTACTCCATACAAGGACGAATCAATCCCTTGTATAAACGGTGCAACTGTTCAGGAGAGACGTTTCGACATCTAAACAGCAAACCCTGTTTCTTAGAGGCAGTCTTGACTATTCCCGTAATGTGGGGTTTCCAAGAAAGAGTGGATGTTACAGTAATGCCAAGTATGTTCATTGAGTCAAGAGGTGGATTTACAGAACCGTCAAAGGAGAGACGAGAGTTGCGAGGAGTTTTCGATTGAGAGATGGGTAAAAATTGGGTCTTGCCAGAGGGCATATTCTCTCAGTCATGGCCTTGCGATCTCTCAACAGAGTTCCCGCAGGAAACAATGCCAGAGCGTCTAATGTTTTCCTCTGCAATGCCGGAGGGAGAAGATGGGAAGCAAAGTTAGGCAGCCTGGGAACAAAAGGAAGATGGGAGACGAAGTTGGGCAGCCTGTGAGAAAATGGAAAAATTATGGACGGCCTAGCAAACAACGGAAGAGGACGAGAAGTTTAACGTTTTGAAAGAAAACAGAAGAAAATGGTAGGCGACGATTAGGCAAGCTAAGAGAAAACGGGACGAAAAAATACGGAAGATGGGCAGCGAAGAGAGGCGGCCTGAAAGCAAATAGAAGACTGGTGACGAAGTTAAGCGGCCTGAGAGAAAATTGGACAATGGGTGAAATTAGGCAGCCTGAGCGAGAACGGTAATGAGACGCAAGATACGCAATGGTCCGAGAGGAAACATGAGAAGACGGGAGGTGACAATAAACTGCCTTGGAGTAAACGTAAAAAAAACGGAAAGCGACGGTAGACGGAAGAAAACGGGAGGAAAAGACATATGGTCTTAGAGTACACGAAAGATGAGAAGCGATGACTGATGGACTCAGGGGAAACGGAAGACAATGGGAGACAACAATAGACAACCGTAGATAAAGCGTACGAAGATGGGAAGAGACGATAGACGGCCGTAGAGAAAACGGATTACGATGGGAGGGAGGGGACGATAGACGGGACGGCCTGAGAGAAAACGGGACAAGATGGGAGGTGACGATGGACGGCCTCAGAGAAAACGGGCGACGAGACCCCACTGGTTGAGGCCCGGGCTATCTGATGTGTGAGGCGGGCTATCCGCACGTCCATCTCGCACCTCAAGAATCCCTCCACCACCGCCACCACCACCACCACTTGACATAGTCTGGCGAGGGCCTCCCGGGTTAACCGAGTTCCTGCCGCAGGCTTCAAGGCCGTTCATATCGATTCCGTTTGTATAGTTGGTGGCGTAACGGACGACTGTGTGATGTTCAGCAGTAGGAGCGCGGGTGACGACGACGAAGCCAGCGTGAAGGAGAGAGAGAACGCGGGTGAAAGCCGTGTGAGCCTTTAAGAACGTAGTGTTCTAACTCACTGGGGCAAGGTTGCGTTCAACGCTCCTTCGTCATGAGTTGGCTAGCCTGAAATGGCAAAATTTACGTACGCGGGGCTGACCTGGACGTTGTAAATATGTAACTAGAATGTAACTCCAATGTGGTATGCAGCTAATGGTACCGTCACAGTCCCGACCTGCCGTCATAGCCCCATCCTACCGTCACAGTCCCGTCCTACCGTCACCGTCACGTAAAGTCACTTGATTTTATTATTTAGTCATCGTTACAGACACCTACAAGCTACTTTATCACACGAGACAATCCTGTGACACATTTCATTACCTAAACACATAAAAAATATAGGGATGAATATCTTACTGACGCCATTAAACGTGCATAAGGCTGGACCAGGCGTCACGCAACAGGCAAACTCGCCGTGGTTGGCGGCCACACATAAATTGTTAAAAGTTCTCATAGAAAACGGGATATGTAGGGGTCACATGAATAGGATGGGAAGAGTAGCGAGTTTCTCCTCATATTTCTTTGTTTATTATTTCTCTGATCTTGCTGGTCGACGTAATGAGAAATTTAGCAAATGTTTTGATGGGGAAGGTTAGCAGCTACGTAGGGAGCGTGTTGTGAAAAGGATAAGAATCATTCAGATAAATTTGGTGGGGGACAAAACGATTTTAGAATTGTAACAAAAGCTAAAACTTCCTTCCCACCTGGTTCAACGTGCTAAGAATATAGAATGCCAAGAAAAATAAAACAATAAAGTTTCTCATCGTTTTTCCTTTCTAATCAGATTACGATGGAGGAGGCAACACTTACAGAATGTATTTGTATACTCTTCATTACCGGCACATCACCGGTACTAGACATGTGTAATATTATCGGCACATCTCCGGCCTGGTCATTTTTTTGTTCTTGTTGTTCTTGAAGGCTCCAGTCACGGACAAAAGTCCACAACAATGCCGGGCCTTAATTTAAAATAAAGAGAATTAAAAAGCGGAAAAAGAAAAGAAGCGAAAGTATTTACGAATTTTTGAGAAAGTGAAAGAGCTGTCTTTTGAAATGTGCCACGTCAAAGTTATTGGGAAAGAAATGAGATGGTAGAGAGTTCCAAAGCCTCGACGTGTAGGAGAAGAAGCAGGTATCAAAACGACCCTCCTTGAGCTACCGATGGCCACACAATAATCATGTGACGCAGCAGCTTGCCGAGTATTGCGTGGTCTAGCTAGTGGTGGGGGCACACAAGCAGCCAGCCCTTGGGAGCAAAAACCAAAGTAATACCAATACAAGAGGGAAAGTGAACCAACATTGCTGCTTAGGGTAAATGATAGGAAGCATTATCGGTACAACCTCCGATCTCATGTATGCGCGACAGTATCGACACACATCCGCTCCTAGATATGTGCACATACTTAAAAAAAATGAGGAAAGTTGACAGCAATACGGTCGTACACCAGAGGGTAATGCAAATGTTAGTCATGTATTATAAATGAGATGGACATCTGTGTACAAGACCATTTATAACATCAAAAATCCTTACCATAGGAGAGTAATATGAACAGAAGTGAATAAGGAAACTGCAGATCTACCTTAAACAATTCGTCTTGCGCACCGAGAGTCGTTTATTTTGGAGCGGGCGAGGTGTTCATAAACTATGATACCAGGTCCAGAGGGCAGAGAACATTACGGCTGCACACATTTGCATGTGACACAAGGAGGAGGCCAGGGTCACGGACGGTGAGGCATGAACCCCTGTGACTTAGTAAACCCAGGGCAGTGTCTCTGGTCGACCCAGCTCAACCCCGGGTCACTAACTCTCTCCCCCTGGTCAACCTAGGTACCTGGGCCTTTCTCTGGTCACCCGGTTCACTAACTCTGGTTATCCCTGGCCACCCCAGCCACTATCCGGTCACCCCAGGTCACCTTGGCTACTCTGATCACCCCGGCCACTCTCTCTGATCATCCCAGGACACCCCAGCCCCCTGGATGTAGTCGACATGTGGCAATTACCGTAACCATATAATGTACTAAGCGAGTAATGTCTGGCTGTGACACTTGCCTGGCAGCATAGACAATTTCCATACGAAGCCCTAACAGCTGCTGCTGCTTCTGGTACGTGATCTAGCCTAACGTATGGGATCTGCAAAGTATGTGTGGAGCAGCCTCTCACTATGTGCATAAGCTGCGCTTCTTCCAGTAGCAGGGAAATGATGGATTTTGTCAAAGACCTTATTACTCTAAAGGAGCCTAACTTTTCCTGCAGCTGCTGAAGCGCAGTCTTGGGCTGCAGGAAAGATGATGGATAATCATAAATAAAACTATATGTTCGACCTTCCAGCAGAGACTGTCCAGTGTAAAACCTGCGGATGGATGAGGCTTGAGAATAGTTGATGTGCGGAAAGACACTTGCCTGTGTTTACATAAATTTTAAATCATTATACCTACTCGTTCCAAACTCCCAGAGAATCATCAGAGAATATTTCATTTCTTTATTTTTAGCGTGTTTGTTTGCATTTCACTGTTTATCTTGTTTCAGGTATTCTATATTTTTTCTATACAACATTTGCGATTTCCTCTGCTTTCCTGTTTTACTCTCTTAGTCACCCGTTACTGTAATAGCAGGACCCAGTGATTCAATCCTGTATCAGGTTTAAACAGAGACAAAGCCAAATAATTTAGTTCATGCAAGTTTTAAACTGTAGCAATGATTCAGTCATCCACCAAGAATGTTTAACAGAGATAAAACCTAATAATTTATTCCTTTATGCAAGATTTAAACACAAGCAGGATCTAGCAATTCAGTCATAAACAAAATTTAAACTTCAACAGGACACCAGCAATTCAAATCGTATGCAAGTTTTAAACAGTCACGGGACCTAAGTCATTAAGTCCTGCCCAAGTTTTAAACACAGGCAGGATCCAGCGACTAAGTCCTATGCTAGTTTTAAATAGAGGCAGACTCCAGTGACTTAGTCGTATGCAAGTTTAAACGGTAGAGATTTCAGTTCTCCCACATGCTATGTTATCGCCACACGGACCTGACAATCTGCTTAACTAAGAACATTACATTACGTTCCTCCCTGACTGACAACGCCCTACACAGGAGCCGTAACAACAGACGACCTCGTCAAGCCGATAAACTAAGGTAATTACCAGCCTAACTACCTGGCTCACAGGTGCTTAATCATGATGTCGTTAACGTCCGTTAAATGATGTCTCGCAGCACAAAATCCTGTTTAACATTAGAGGTTAATTAAGGCGACTGCAGAGTACAAGCCAATATGCGACTTTTAACACGTTAACGCTAGTGGTTAAATGCTGTTAACATTCGATCATGAACCGTATGGTCTTCATGGTAATACCGTATCGTTTGGTAAAGGAGGGAAAAAATAAGCGTTTTTCAGAGAGCACCAGAAAATAAGGTTCAGATTAACCTGACCGTCGGAGGTTATGGTGGGGAAAAAAATCATGTTCTTTACAGGACGGTGGAGTCACTGCAGCGGCGGCGGGAAAGGAGAGGCTTGATGACTTTGTACAACTGAAGGAAACGTGTCGTGCTGACAACAATACTGGAATAAGAAGGCCCGACGACCTGGAGGGTGGAAGTACCTTGAAGTGTACAACAGAAAAAAAGAGAGAGAGAAAAAAATCCTGCAGGCTGGAAAACTCTGAAAAAAGTTTTTATTTAAATACTCCGGAAAATATATCCCATAAAAGGTGATATAAAAAAAGACCGTCTTTTAACCCGGATATTAAAGCTCCCAGCAAACTGTAGCCTTCAAAACAGTTTTATAACCTACAAAACTGGAGGCGAAACGACCTTCAATTTATATACTCGATAAAAAGCTTCATGAACTGAAATAATAAAAGTCAGAAAACTAGAATACGGTGTTTTATGAGCTGGAACGCTATATCTTATGTACTGGAACACGGTCTTATTAACTGAACACTATGTCTCAAGCATTGGAACACAGTGCCTTATGGACTGGAACACCATGGCTTCATGAGGCTGGAGCACTGTGTCTTACGAACTGGAACACCAAATCTTATGAGCTGGAACACTGTGTCATATGAACTGGAAGACTGTATCTTACGAACTGGAACACTCCATATTATGAACTGGAACGCTGTGTCTTTTAACTGGAACACTGCATCATATGAACTGGGACACTGTCTCTTATGGCCTGGAAGGCTGTGTCTACGACCAGAATAATTCACCTGCTGGACGACACAGGACACACAACAGACGCTATCCACTGCAATATTTAATCCCAGTTTTCCGAATGGCTTTAAAGCCCACGTGGAACGCGTTCCATGAACACCCGGAGACGAAGTGAGGAATAATTCATACAGGTGGGAGGCCGGTCGATGTGTTAGCCAAGCTGCAGAAAGAAAGACATTACTGAGGAACATGTGAATGATTTAATGTTCCTTCTGTACCATGTTCTCTTATTGTGAGTAGGCAGAGCACGTGGACGGGAGGGTAAGACGCGTGGGATGGTGGGCGAGACACATGGGATGGTGGGCGAGACACATGGGATGGTGGGTAAGACACGTGGGATGGTGGGTAAGGCGCGAGGGGTGGTAGGCAAGACAGGTGGGCACGTGAGTAAGGTTTGTAGCCCATGTAAGACAGACACATGCGAAGGTGTGTGGATGAATGCCGGTCCACGCCGGACACGCTACATTTCTCAGACGCGTGTCTTTGAATCGCTTTTCCCACCGGGACACGACCCCCATTTTGCCCACAGGATGACTCGTTTCAGCCATGAGATTTACCTGTGTATAAACCACCTGTTTGTACAGCATGGGGAGGAAGCTCTACACACGTGGGGCCATATCTCCTGGACTACCTTTACCCACGACAAGGTCTGACCCTAGGGGAAGATAAGCGCGTAGTTAAGATTAAAGAGTCGTGCGAGATCCATGTTTTCAAGTGTTACGGGAAGGTGGAGGGAGAGCGTGTGCGTGATTGTGGATTGAATGCCAGCGAGCCATGTGTGGGTGAGAGGAAGAAAAAACAGCAACCCGGGCCAGAGAGAGAGAGAGAGAGAGAGAGAGAGAGAGAGAGAGCGAGAGAGAGAGAGAGAGAGAAGAGGGAGCAACCACTATAAATGCAGAATGAGACTACTTCCAGATAAATCATCCACATGCATCACAAAACTAATACCATGCACCTGTACTCACTCCAACCTTCTCTTCCATTTCAGACTATCCCTTCCCCTGTCCCACCTCCTCCTCTTCCTCTCCTCTAATCACCCTATTACAAAAAGAAAAAGAAAAGAAAGAAAAAGAAGCCAGAAGGGATTACCAATTTCCTAGGGGAACTGGCATACTACGAAACGAAAGTTTACGTCCACGGGAAGTAGAATACTGTAGGCCAGTCCCTCTCTGCAAAGTTAGGGTAACGGCTCGATTCCCGCTGGTACTGGAGTTATAATACACAGGATGTGTGTGTGTGTGTGTGTGTGTGTGTGTGTGTGTGTGTGTCAGAGAGAGAGGGAGTCAGGACCTCCTATAATCTAATAAGTATGAAGTAGATTCATTTTTCATAAACCAAAAGCAAACCTCTGGAAGTGTCCTTTCACACCCGCATATCGAAGCGCTTCGAAGCAAAGCTGGAACTTTACAGTTCTTGAAATCTGGAATTATCTAGCATCAACAGTGAGGTGTTAACGTCAAAATCGGAAAGCTACGTACAGGAAGGTCCGTAGGTGAGATATGATAGATAAGCCGTATCTGGATCAGACGTAACCGCTGGAAGAATGTGGCATTAATCTTATAACATGGCCAAAAAAAAAAATATGTTGGTTCGTAACAACACCAAGTATGAGTCTGTAATATGATGAATGATCTTCCTTGTTTACTCATAAACAATAGCATGGTGGTGTGGTGGACCTTGAGTATGGCAGACCTTGTGATGTGGTAGTCCTGGGGTGTGGTGGACCTCGTGGTAAGACGGACCTGTTGGTGTGGTGGACCTGGTGGTGTGGTGGACTTGGGGTGTGGTAGACCTGCCTTAGAACTAATTTTATCACATAAATAAACCTTATGAAAAATGTTCAGGAATCTAAAATATTTTGATATCTAAACACCACCAGGTAGGGGAGAAAGAATTCTACCTCTACATTCCCTGCGTGTCGTAGAAGGCGACTAAAGGGGGCGGGAGCAGGGCGGCTGGACCCCCCCTCCCTTCTCTGTCGATTTCTAAAAGAAGAAACAGAAGAAGGAGCCACGCTGGGAGTGCTCGCTCATTCTCCTCGAAAGCTCAGGCTGGGGTGTCCAACTGGGCAAGTCCAACCAACGAAAGACCAACTCCTGCAGTCTGGGAGAGGTCTGCGGTCATTCTTGCTTAGCTATTCCTTGGGACCAACATTGTCTCATGGGCAGGGATGCCTCAAGTTGTGCTAACAGTATAGTGGAGGTCTTTTTGGCTGGGGTGACGCCCTATAACCTCTCACTACAGTTATCTCCTCCTGTAATGGTTGGTCTCACTCTATCTTCATTCTTTTTATTGGAATCGCAATAAAGCTGTTATTAGTAGTCAAGCAAACCTTCATAAAAAGTGTGTTTTGATTGATTTTTCTTTTTTTTTTCTTTACAGATAAATTTACTGCTCCTTAACCAAATGGATCTCCAACAAATTCTCTGGCAAATGTTCCCCGTCTCTTCCGTATTCATTTCCCTCCAATTCTACATTGGATGACTCCGTCTTTGGTCTTCCTCTCCCACTAAGCCTGTCCTCTTCTGCATTTTCCTCAAACAAAAAATTGCGGATACTCTGCCAGCAATAAGTCCGGATGGCACACCTCCTCCTCCTCCTCTTGTCCTGCTGGAATGTGCCTCCGAATTGGCTCCGATCCTCGCCCACCTGTTTCTTCTCTGTTTGAAAACCCCAAAGTTTCCCTTCCACTTGGAGGCATGTCTTGGTGCAGCCCATCCTTACTAAAGGAGACCGTTCTAATCCTCTCCTCCTTCCCAACTATCGACTCATCCCTCTTCCTTCTGCAGTCTCTAAACTTTTTGAAGCTCTTGTTAACTCTTACTTTCTTTTAACACTTAGATTCTCATCCCCTTTTTTTCAGATCACCAATACGGCTCTCGCGGTGCAAGGTCTACTGGCGATCTTCTATGTCACTCACCTATGGTCTTCCTCTCAGAGATATTTGTCGTGACCGCAGACATTTCCAAAGTATGTGACTGGTTTTGATACGTGGCTTTTCATTTAAAAACTTGTTTTTTGTTTATATTCTGCTTCTCTCTGTTCTTCGATGTATAGCTTAGTCTCTAATCGGTTCGCGCGGCAGTTGTTGATGGATCAGTTTCTCAGTTTTATCGTATCAACGGCGGTGTCGTTAGGGTGTGTCCCACAGCCTATTCTCTTTCTTCTCAACAGCAACGATCTTCTGTCGTCATCCTCTTGCCCTATTTACTCTTACACCGGTGATTCCACTACACATACTTCAGCTCACAGACTTGTGCAACATTACCGAATGGGAGGGAAGTAACCTGGTAAATTCATTAGTACAAAATCACAATTGCTACATATATTTCCCGCTATCAAGTTTCAGAACTTCAATTCATTCCTGCAATAACATTATCATGTTGGTCATAGTCAAATCCTCTGTATCTTGGAAACTACATGTACTAGCATATCAAAATCTGCAGGCCAAAGCTGGGGTCGTTGTACAGTTGCCGTAATCATTTCTCTGGCGAGCAGCTATCTTATATCCACAGGGTCTGTAGTAGTCTGTGCATGAGGTCGAAGCTTTGAAAACTCTGCCTTCTCATGTCTTTTCCAATAATTATGAGCTGGAACATTTCAAAAAACAGGTCTTTCACTTTCCCAAAAATTCGTAAATACTTTCCCTTGTCTTTTCTTTTTCCGTTTCAAAATTCTCTACATATTTCAATTAAGGCCCGGCCTTGATGTGGACTTCTGTCCGTGACTTGAACCTTCAACATAAAAAAAAAATCTTACAAACAATTACAGGGATAAAGTCGTAAACCTTTTACAGAATGATAGTAACTGAAAATCAACATGCGTCCCGTAATAAGGTGTCAAATTTAACTTATTTGATAGAATTCTAGTCATATCTATAATAACTTGGAACCAGAAATACCGTTACGTTACAAAAATCAGTCTTCCGCAAACCTTTCGATACAGTACCACAATAAGACAGCCAGGAGAAAGAAGAAAGCTCATGATACAAGAACACCGAGATAGCGTGTGGAGGGTGGAGAGGCTTACGGACAGAACATCAGTCGTAGTATCAGACTGGTTCAGTGTGACACTTTTTACACTCTCTCCTTCCAGGGCTATTTTCATGTTGGTGGATGTGTTAAGGGGATTTCTAGGTGGGTGAGAGCCTCCTGCTGTATTATCCTGTCTACAACTGTACCGGTAGGTGGAGAAGAGCCTCCTGTTGTACTATCCTGTCTCCAACTACGGTGGTGGGTTGGGAGGAGTCCTCTGCTTTATCATCCTGTATCCATCTATAGAGAAAAATTATGTAAGATGCTATCACAGTCCTCAAGCAGACATCATCGTCAAAGACCATCAGGTCATGTGTTAACACTCCTTCCCATGTTCCTTACATCATACCATACGGCACTTTGCTTTCTATATCCTTCCTTACTACTCCCTTCTCCCTCTACCCTCCTTCATCTCCCCACCTTCCTCCCCTTCCCCTAAGCCATATTGAGGTCCCGTCTCCATCAAATTCATATTCAGACACCAATAAAAATATTTCCACAGGCCAATATTTTCTCTACATTTTCCCTCGTTAATAGCACAAGTTGGTGAGGCCTGAGTGAGGCCTGGCCTGCCCTGATTTAGGGGGGACTTGGCTCACCCTGCCTTAGGGTGGAATGGTTCGCCCTGCATCAGGGAGAGTTGGCCTGTCCTATCCAAGGGAGGCTTGGCCCACTTGTCCATCACAGTCTGACACCAGGACAACTCGGGCCCATTCCCACCTATTCTCTTATCCCATGTCGTCGTACGTCACTCCCCCTCGCTCCACTTCCTCTACCGTTTCTCTTCGCCTTTCCCTTCCCTCTCCCAGCCTGTGTTGCTCCTGGTGTGAGGGAGGGAGGAGAGGTAGTGAGGGAGGCGTCACCACCTGAGGAACCTGGAGTGTGGTAATGGTCTTGGCTCTCTCTCTCTCTCTCTCTCTCTCTCTTTCTCTCTCTGTCTCTCTCCCTCACACGTCCACAACCTTCCTCCCGTTCTCTGCTGTTGTTGTTTTTCTTTATTTCTTCCCTGCCTTGCGGTATGCAGGTTATCCTCCTGGTCGGTGATGCAGGGCCGCCGTAATCTGGACACAGCGCTCGTCTGGCATTTGTTTCTCCGTCATCGTCAACATCCCCGGCCCCTCACACTCTTTCATAGAAGTTGATCCTTCGTTATATGTTTTTTCTTACATATTCGCCATTTCCCGCGTTAGCAAGGTAGCGTTAAGAACAGAGGGCTAAGCCTTAGAGGAAATAATCCTCACTTGGCCCCGTTCTCTGGTCCTTCTTTTGTTATAAATATATATATATATATATATATATATATATATATATATATATATATATATATATATATATATATATA
>JAYMFT010111974.1:0-27662 GCA_038088735.1 Panulirus argus | reverse complement strand
CTCTGTTTCCTTACTTGACAGAGTTGAGTCGAAAGCGATCCGACTTATAAACTGTCCCAGGCTAACTTCCAAACTTGTCCCCCTTGCCCTACGCCGCAATGTTGGTTCACTTTCCCTTTTCTATAGGTATTACTTTGGCTTTTGCTTCCACGAGCTGGCTGCTTATGTGCACCCACCACCAATTAGACCGCAGAATACTCGGCAAGCTGCTGCGTCACATGATTATTGTGTGGCCATTAGCAACTCAAGGGTGTGCTGTTTTGATAACTGCTTCTTTCCCTACACATTGAAGCTTTGGAACTCCCTACCTTCTCATGTCTTTCCCAATAACTATGACCTGGCTCATTTCAAGAGACATGATATTCACTTTCTCAAAAATCTGTAAATACTTTCCCTGTCTTTTTTTTCCTCTTTCTCAATTCTCTCTTTATTTCAATTAGGGCCCATCCTTGATGTGGACTTTTGTCTGTGACTGGAGCCTTCAACATAAAAAAAAGAAAAATTCTACTCAAGCAATGGAAGGTAATGAGGATGGGAGAAAAGGTAAGGTGGCCTCAATAAGACTATTATCTAGCAGGAGATAAGCTTCAGGATTCTGCATGTTTCAACGACCTGGGTGTCTACATTGTCCTTAACCTGTTGCCAGAGTTCCACATTAGTAGAAAAATTAAGGTGACAAACTATCTGCTGGGAGATATCTGAATAGCTTTCAAGTATATGGACAAGGAAATATTTAGCAAGCAGTTCATATCATACATAAGGCCAAAATTGAAATATGCTTCTCAAGCTTGGTCACTGCACCTAAAAAAGCAGAGAAAATTGAGATGGTTCAGAGGAGGACAACAAAGAAAGTACCAAAATTAAGAAAGCTGAGTTGTACAAAAGGGCTAAAGGCTTTAGATTTGCCCATATTAGAAGAGAGAAGAGTGAGGGGTGACCTAATCACAACTTTTAAGTATAGTAAAACCTCTTTTATCTGTAATCGAGAAACAAAATTTTCAAGACAACGTATGTTTTTTCAGTTTTGGTTGGCAACCCTAGATTATCCAAACAAAATAAAAAAAATTAATAAAGATACATAGAAATATTTCAAACTGTACGTACACCATGCTGCAGTGATTAGCGTACTCACCAACTAGTGTTTTGTGGTGCTGGTGATTGTATACTGTCTCCCATGTGCTTTCTGGTAGGGCATTATGTGCTGGTCTTGCACAATTGTGTATTTTGTGCACCCTGGATTACTGATGTGGACAATGTCTCTTTCAAACATTGTCAGCAATTGCCTGACAGCTCCTCAAAGCTATCTTCATTTCATAAGAAGCCCAAAAGAAATGTTATAAGACCTTAAAAAAAAAAAAAAAAGGAGTCGGGCAAGAGGCTGGCTAAGGGCAAGTCCAAGGCAGCACATATGGACTTTAACGTCATTTGCTTATTTGCTTACATATGTTGATATTTTCTGTATGTGAAATAATTACAGACATGTAAAATATTCTGAAATATTACAATTTCTGATTCCCACAATATATCAAAAAACTTGAACAACCAAAAATTGTACCATTCAAAATGGCAGATTCCCTAAGCATTTCGGATAACAGAGGTTTTACTGTATCTAAAACAGATCGATGATGTGGACAGTAAACAGTTCTTCATGATATGCAAGGATGGCATCCAGAAGATGTATCATGAAACTGAGAAAGAAACTTATTAGAAAAAGACATAAATAAGTACTCTTATAGTATAAGAGTTGCGGATGAAAAGAAGAGAATGACTGAGGACATGGTTAATGTAGACAGCATGCATAAATTTTAGAAGTTTTATGGTAGTAGAGACTGTTCAAGAGATGGAGTCCCACGAGTGTAAACCTTCCTCTCCATACAGTACAAATAGGTAATTACATAATGCTAGAAAGACAAATCTGTATAATCTTTGCAATATGCAATAACAATGAATTCAATTTTACAGTAGTATGAATGTAAATTTACAGAAAAAGTAAAAATAAAAGAATCACAAATAAGGAGTGTTACCCTTGGGTAAGTGACTTTCACTTTAGTAAAACTTTAGGGTAGAGATAAATGAATACTGCATATTAAGCTTATATCTTTGGATTGGTGGAAATCACATGAATGAAATAAGTGGGATAACTGAACTTGCATAATCTAGACTTAGAACAGGGGAACTATTAATGGCAGATTTACCCTTAAAGAGAATGAACATCAAGTAAACATCAGATAGACATATGTTCATTTACATAAACAAAGTTACATTTTAGATATAAGAACCTTACATTATGATAAACTTACCCTTAGGATAGGTGAGCCTGGCATGGATGGCATTTCCTCCATCACCACATTCCATCCTATCCCCTGGAAGACAGCGTTGGCCAGAGCCTACCACAGCAATAGTGTTATGGTGTGTGTCTGATACATTCTGGGTCTGTTCCAACTTAAGCACTTGATGAGCCTCAGGATCACTCACATACACTGATCCATCCAGTGGTGACACAGCCACATGATATCGGTATGACACACGGGTCTCACTGTGGGATCAAAGATCAACGTTTTATCTATTACTGTGACTAAGATGACATATAGTGTCACATATTTCTTTTAACTCTTTCACTGTGGCTTGTAAATATTGGGTTCTAATCCTTTTCTGTTCACTGTTACTGGTAGAGACATGGCTCTTGCATTTTGAAATTTTCAAATTAGATGTTTTGTATAAATACTTATGATGAATGTTGGTCTTTAACACCCTGTTTGCTGCCAGACAGCTGTCAATTAGAGTCTTTTGATAATGGGCAGTATTTCTCAAAAAAATATGTTGCTAGTGGTAAACATTTCTACCATAAATGTTAATACCAAAATAGATGTTCATCCAAAATATCTAACTGTATGGTTTGCTCTGTGCTAACATGAAACATTATGTATATTATTGTACCAGTGTAGTGGAAACAAAAAATTCATTCTTTTTATGTTAGAGGCTCTAATCACAGACAAAGGTCCACATCAAGGTCGGGCCTTAACTGAGGTATATAGAGAGGTTTATGAAAGGGAAACAGGAGAGGCATTGGAAAGTATTTATAAATTCTGGATGTGAAAAACCTGTCTTTTAAAATGATCCAGGTCAGAGTTATTGGAAAAGACATGAGGGTAGAGAGCTCCAAAGCTTTGAAGTGTAGGAAAAGAAACAGCTATTAAAATGGCTCACCCTTGAGTTGCCAACGGACACACAGTAATCATGTGATGCAGCAGCCTGCCAAATATTGCATGGTCTAGCTAGTGGTGGGGGAACACAAGCAGCCAGCTCTTATGAGCAAAAACCAAAATAATACTAATGGAAGAGGGAAATTACACCAACACTGCAGCATAGGGAAAATGGGTCAAGTTTTGAAGGTAGCCTGGGAGAGTTTATAAGTCAAATTGTTTTGAACTCAACTCTGTCAAAAAGGATGTAGAGCATGAAGCAACCCAGACGTGAGAGCAGTACTTTATACAAGGACAGATCAATCCTTTGTATAAAAGGAGCAACTGTTCGGATGAAAAGAAATGTCAAAATCTAAATAGGACTCCCAGTTTCTCAGAGGCAGACTTAGCTGTTCCCATTATGTGAGGTTTCCAAGACAAAGTGGATATTATAATAATACCAAGTATGTACACTGAGTCAAGAGGTGGAATTACAGAACCATTGAAAGAGAGAGAAGAGTAGCGGGTGTTTTCTCTAAAGAAATGGTCAGAAACTGAGTCTTGAAAGAACTACCTTAACCAGATTTCATCTGTTCCAATGATATATCCTGTCCAAGTCTGAGTTTACTGAGGAACTTATGTCAAGACGAGATGCAGATCGAGAGAGAGAAGAAGGGGCAGAAATGAAGGATGTGGAGGGATGCAGTGTTGAGTCAGCAGAGTATGAGTGCATTTCGTTACTTGTGGAAGAAAGGAAATCCTTAGTATAATGGAGAAAAAGTTTAGGAGACAGGACAGAAACCTGAGGGATGCTGCTGCTGATGGCAAAAGGGGTATAGGCTAATCAGTCAACAGTAATAGAGATAGATCAGCCAGAGAAGACACTAAATATGAGGGGACCAAAGTGAGAGAGGGAAGCCAAAAGAGGGGAGCTTAAAGTTGATAACACTAATCGATAAATCTTGACATCTTATTTTTGGAGATAAAATGTGTTTCTCTTTATAGATTTTGGGGTGCTGAACATGAAAATGACCATTAAAATCTCGACTGACCATGGTTTCCAAAAAAATTTCGTTATCTACATCTTTCATGTATTACACTCTATATTGATGACACAGGGTACTGTAACTGGCTTACCTCGATCAACACAATACCACTTCACCTGTTCCTTATCTACAATTCTTGGAACATCTCTTGTTACCATCCAGCAATAGTCCAATAACATTGCTGAACTCTAATAACCTTTCTGGTAAGTACAAAACACAGACTGTCACATTTTCATGAGGGGGGATTCCACGGTTGCAGTCTTGAGCCCAACAGTTCTGCTTTACTCTTTGACAGTTCCAGATCCCTGACAATCTTGCTTAATTCTTTCTGCTTGATCGAGTTGGGTTCAGCAGACATCATGTTAGGTGCAAAATCAGGATCTCCTAATGCTGATGGCTCATGTTTCACAAAGTTCCTCATCCTGCTAATCCTCCAAATCTAGGAAAAATGAGTCCAGGGTTTCCAGAATGGGAAGTCCTTCACTGTTAAGCACTTGGCACACAGCAGAGGGTATATTTGGATAGCTTAAAGACCACTTTTTCTTCATGGAAATACCTTGCTGGACTGGAGGCACCATGCAGAAGTAATAGTCACTGACATAATCTGTCAGTTCCCTCCGCACCAAGGACACAGAAAAAGGCATAAATCATGTTTTGCAATTCAGTGAGTTGCCAAGGTTTGTTGCACAAGCATTGCAGCATATGTGTGAGGCCCAACCTCATAACCAAAATAAAGACTGTAGGCTTTCCTAATGATCAAGGTTATGGAATGCTTCTGTGATGTAAAGGTCACCTCCCTACAAAAATAACAAAAGTTATCTGCACTGTTCATGCACTTATGAGGCATTCTTGTTGACGTTTGGCTAAGAAAACATTCAACAGTCAGTCACAAATGGCCTTTCACACAGCTGGAGCAGTACATTTCAACAGAATGACAGAAAACCAGCAAATAGTATTGCAAGAAGCAGCATATATTGTATTATATTGTATTGGTAAAGTGAAATGAGATTGTACTCAGATTACAACATTCAAGCCAGCTCCAACTTGAATACAGATTTAGGGACATGAAACAACAACTGCATGACAAGAGCAAGACACAAAGAGAAATACCAGGGTGTGAAAATAGACTTGAGAAAATGAGTACAACACATGTGTACTGGGAGACTCCCCAGAAGGAAATGATGAGTAACAAATAGGGTGATACAATATCTGGGTGCTCATTGCATCATACACTTCCCATACTCAGAGTTGTTAGATCTTACCTTAAAGCCAAACATCAAAACTAGTGCAATCGTACATACTGGGACCCATTCCTTATCTTCAAAACTAGAGCCAATTAACAATCTTAAGCATAATGTTGTGCTCAGTACCCCTAAATTGATAAAGATTGGCTGTTCTCATTTCCAAAGCATTTTGGATGTTGATCATTTTAATGAAAAACACATTAGCATAATACTGTCTTGAAAGTGCTACTACCCATGCTCTTTAACTTTAAAGGTGCAATTTGGATGACTCCTCTGAGATGAGTTATATTTATCTACTTTACTTATAAAATCCTCAGAACGTCTTTCTAAGAAAGAGTTCTGTTGTTACCCAGGACCTCATTCCAGAAGCTCCTGCAGCTCAAGGTTGCATTACTTTTAGTAGCAAGGAAGTGTGGAGTCCTTTCGAGAGAGAAATTCTTTAATGAGACTATTCCCAATGATGCAGCCTTGCCGAAGGTGACTTTTTACTCATGGTGTAACCTTATTCAGGTAAAGTTCAGTAACATCGATGACATATAAATTTTTGTAAACAAGGAAAAGTACTCTAATCCCTGTCGGGCAAAATGTGAAAGCTCTATTATTATCATTTCTTTCAGTTTTTCAACTTTCCCTCACACAAGGAAGAAGAGTAAGCATTGTATTGAATCTTTGCCAAGGAAATGGCTATATGATTATTTCTTATGAGTACAAAGCAAAACTGTTGCTGTTTAGCACAAAATCAAAGGTCTTTCTTTACCTTCCTGTATGAAGTTGGTATCGATATGAAATATCATTTTGACTGTTATGGTGATCTTTTCAGTCTGGGCTAAAACTGGATGCATTTGTGAGTTATCAACATGCATAATGGTCCTTAATCTGGAGGTAGCAAGAAACAAGGTGAAGATTATAGTAAACTTAATCCCAGATGTGCTGTGTTAACTAACAAGGACTTATATACATTTATAAACCTCATGGTGGGTGTTACTGAAATCAAATTGCATGTCTTTACACCGTGAGTAAGAAAGTCACCTTCAGAGTGGCATCACTGTCCAAGGATGAAAAGTACAGTCTGGTTAAAGAACATCTCACTTCAAAGGAGCTCATCATTTTCAGATCCTTACTAAAGAACAGCCTTTGAGCTGTAGGAGCCCAATAAAAGGATGCTATGGGTCTGTTTAATAAAGTCAGTCTGATGGAATCCAATTTCACAGTGCTATACTAATCTAACATTTAGGTCTCTTTGGGTTTCTATGTGTAGTGCATAGTTAGAGGTTACAGTTGCTACATCTCCAAGTGAAACTCAGCCACTAAGGTCATCTATTGCTTTATATGAAAGAACTGGCTGCTTGTTATATTGAATGACTTTTCAAGACTTTTCCAAATCATCCCAGACTATATGTACCAAAATAATACAGAGACCAAATGTGGGTTGGCTTGCTGGACAGTTAGCAGACAAAGGCTTCAAGTCACATGTTGCTTAAAATGGCCAAAATCAAGTGGGAATGGTAACTTAAATGGGTTTTACTTTTAAGAGTAGACTTTAGTATCTTATTCTTAACCATATATTTAACCCTTTAATCGCAGAAGTTCTGATATCCAAGGTGCACTCTGTATGCAAGATTTTCTCAAGCATTCTAAAGAGAATATCTCAAAAAGGTAGTTACTGAGATTAACTAAAACATAATTTTTTCAAATAAAATGAAATACAACTCAGCTGGGTTAAATACTGTTAATGTTTACTATGCTTGTGCTGGTTTACTGACAGGCATACTCTCAGACATATGCAGTGAGATATGTGGATTTTTGGAAGTGTTGCTTTTCTCATAAAGAAATCTGGTTACCAAGGATCATCATTACTAATATCTGTTATCTTGTAAGAATGTCATGGCTTTAAGAAATATTACATAACATGAGGGTGCAGATCTTGTTCAGGTGTCCTTGACAGATACACATATATTCACCAACGTATAGCTAAAATTTAGGAAAAAGTATCAAGTAACAATGCAAGAAACGCTTCTGCAGGCACTGCTGGCTGTATAAGATTTTTGTCTCAAGGCACCAGCTACACTCATGAGAAAAAAAGAATAACTTCTGGTTCTATTGAGAACAAGCCACATCAAAAAGATAAAAAATTAACCTACTTAGTAGCATTACAAGCATCCATATGTTACCTTTCTTGATGGGATAACATAAATGGAACTACATGAAATAGTTATCTTATATTGACCAATTTGAAAAAAAGAAAAAAGAAAAGAATGAATATTCCAGCCACCCATTTGAAAATGTTACAAAAAAAATTTTGAGAAGACTATCCAAAATCTTTCCAAGGTATTACAAGTCATTATGAAAACTTAACAAAATTTAATGTGCAACACAAAAACATTAAGACTTGATGTGCTTTGAAATATTCAGTGTAAACTCAAAGGTATATCCACAAACTAATATATTAACTTTGATATATGTCTGAATTCTGAAGAAAAAGTTATGAAAAATAGTTTCAGAGAAAATAACTATGTATAAACAGAATTAACAAAATCAAAATCTACTTTGTAACAAAAATCTACGAATAAATGAGGTTGACAATCATATTTATTAATAAAAAATTGTTTATAAGCAATACACTTCTATCCATATGTGTTTGGAAAAGAAGAGTAAAACTATTTTTCCCGACATGGTGATTTTTCTTTCTCTACATATGATTTCCCACTGGTACACAGATATACAGCATGCACCCCAAGGGAATATCAACAAAATGTCTATGATACATTTTTTGATATATGCTGTGGTTCCAGATAAATTTGAATTCATAAAGAAAATTAGAAATATTAAATCAAATTTCATTTCACTTTAAGCACAAAACAGACAAATGAATGGGGATTAGAATGAGAATGGATATTCAAAAATTAGATTATACAAAACAGAGTTCTATTTATTTGATGTTGAAAAACACGGGAAAACCTTATCTCTATAAATAACGTCATTCATGTACATATGCTATAAACATATTCATCTATTTTTTCTTACTATAAAGATATACCACTGATGAGTTGGTGTCTGTTCTCTTCACTTTCATGTTATTATATTGCTTCTGAGGTCCAACTTGTAGAGAGTGCTTTTGAAAAGCAGCCTTAGCATGCTCTCTCCTGAGAGAGTAAGTGTAAGCATAAATCATTATCTATTCTTGAAAAGGTGGAGTTACTGAGAATATTAGATAAAGGAACTTCTGTAAAGACTTTGTGTGAGTACTGTGAGATTGGATCATTAACTGTGTATGACAAAGAAACAAAAAGAGCATATTTTAGTTGTTTACTGATGTGAAAGCCAGAAAAGTTTAAAGTTTTGGAAAGCTTGAAAGGTGCCAGGAGTACAGAATTAGACACTGCACTTATAAAGTGGTTTAAGCTCCAGTGTAATGAAGGTGTAAGCATTTCTGGAGAGATGCTCAGCAAGCAGGTCAAATTTTTTCATAGAAAACTAAAGCTAGACTATGACTGAATATTTGCAAGGATGGTTAAACAAGTTTAAGAGGAGACATAGAATTTCAGTACATAGTGTGTGTGATGAAAAGCATAGTGCTGACACAAAAGCTGCAACAAAGTTTGTGGATGAATTTGCACAGTTAGTGGTAGTGGAAAACTTAGCCCCAAAACAGGTATATAATGCTGATGAATCTGCCCTGTATTGGCATCATATGCCACTAAAAACCCTTGCCCAAGATATTGAGGAGTCAAAGGAGTCACCATCTAGGGGTAAGGGATTCCAAAGATAGGGGAACAATTCTCAGCTGCATCAGTGCTGCAGGAAAATATAAAACCAAGCTGATGGTAATTGGTAAGAATGTTCACCAGAGAGCCTTTAAAGGAGTGAAAATTCTTCCTCTTATCTACCAAGGTACTAAAAAGGGTGGATGACAACTTAACTTTTTCTTGAATGGTTCAAAAATTACTTCATGCATGAAGCTACAGCACACTGTAACTCTGTTGGCCTCGATCCAAAGTGTAAAATATTTTTGATTTTAGATAATTGTTCGACACACAACTGAACCTTTCTGATTCAGCCCTGTGACCAGGGCATATTACACTCATTGAAATCTAAATAGAGATCGGAGTTCATGTACCATTTCCTTGTCGCAATGAATAATGGGAAGCTTCCTGAGGATTTCAAGAATGAATTTAACTTAAAGGATATGGTATGGTCTCTAGCTTCTGCCTGGAATAAAGTCAAGAAAAGTACACTGTAAGGTGGCTGGTAAAGACTGTGGCCAAGTTTAATGTTTCAGGACAAGGAAAGGAATGAACCTGACATCTGGATTTAGAGTTTCTAGTGACAAGATACTGATCCAAGAATTTGCTGAGTATATTAGGAGTATGAAAACTCAAAGTATCTTGCAAAAACCAAAGAGATTACAGAGAAAAACCTAGAGGAATAGACGAACATTGATACTGAGGAGCCTGTTGTTTATCAACCAACTACTCAAGAAATCATGAAGGTGGTTCAGCAAGGTGAGAAGAAAAAGATCATTATGAAGAAAGTGCAGAGGAAAACGGGGAAGTGGAGTAATTTCTACAGATAAATGTATCCAGATGACGAGATATTTAATCGCAGGACTGAAGCAAAGGGACTTTATAACAGAACAAGAAATTATGTCTGTTTATTTGATTCAAAGAAAATTAATTAATTAAGAAAAAGCTTCAAGTACCAGAATCAAGGTACAGTGGAACAGTGGTTGAATAAAGTCATTGATAACAGTGCCAAGGCTCCTTCCAGCATAGAAAATCCATTTCCCTGCACTTCCTCTGCCCCTGATGCACAAGTATCTGCTGACCATGAAGACCCCGCTGATCCTAATGTACTTCTGATGTAATCTAATGTAACAATAAAAAAACCTTGTTTGGAAGCATTAATGGTTGTATTATTTCATATTTTAAGCTCTGTTCTGCCTTTGATAACACAATATGTATATGGATTGAGCTGGCAAGACTAGAGGTTGGGCATATGTTTACGTAGGGGGTTCCCTTAGGGGTCAATTTCAATTTTCCAGCATTTTCTGTGGTTTGGCAATGGCCAGATCCCAAGGATGCTGGATTACAGAGGTTCAACCTTACTATCATTTAGCAGTTAATCCTGAGACTACTTTTATGAATATTTTTTCACTTCAAAACTGCACTCCATGCAGGAGTACGAAAATTCTGGACTCCTTTGGAGGAAGAAGGTCCTCAGTGAGATGTACTCCCTTCCATTTATTGACAATGATACAGCCTGATGAGGATGCATTCTCACTCATGGTGTAACCACTTGTAGGCATAGTCCATTAGCACCAATATACTTAATAACTTCATTCCTCCCTCAGAAGCATCTATCTGTATGAGGCTCCTGCAGCACTCAGGAAATTGGCCACATCCATTGGTCAGTATAACAGGTCATCAGATTGTGATGTGTGTGTGTGCTTATGTACAGAGTTTGGGGCAATTAAGTCATAAGTCTTCAGTGTCTTCTTCTGAGTAGTTGCCCTGTGGGCATGAGGGGTCTTGGGATATACAGAAATGGTGTTTGTAGGGTTTGTGATGGGTGATGTCTGGAGCATAAACAGGTAAGTGTGATTTGTGTTTGTCTGTGGAGTATGATTTTCAATGGAGGTATTTCTGATTGTTTGGAGTTTAAGACTGAGTTGGGAGGTCATTTGTTTCATTCTTGTTGGGTTAGTTCAGTATGTATATGTTTTGTCAGTGTAATATTTGTTGGGGTGAGGGGATCTATGAGTAGAGGTAACTGAAATATGAGGCAGGGGTAAGATTTTTATTTCTACTTGGGGGTTGGTGGTTAGTTATAGAGAGGTTTGGGAGGGATGAGTCTTGTGCTACTGTATGAAGTACAGCACCTATAAATATACATATTTTTTTTTTTTATACTCGTTTGCTGCTTCCCAAGTTAGTAAAGTAGAGCCAGGAGCAGACATCCACTCTCTATCATGTGTAATGCACCAGAACTACAGCCCCATAACCACAACCAGGCCCTACAAACCTTTCCCTGTTTCCCCTAGTTGCTTTATATGCCCTTTTTCAGTCTACTGACAGCATGTTTCCCTCGTGTATCAAATCACTCCAATTCATTCTATTCTATGTATACCTTTCACCTTCCTGCATGTTCAGGCCCTGAGCACTCAAAATCTTTTTCATTCTATCCTTCCATCTCCAATTTGGTCTCCCTCTTCTCCTACTCCCTTCCACTTCTAATATGTACATCATCTTTTCCAACCTCTATGAATGTTCAAACCATTTCAGCACACCCTTTTCAGCTCTCTCAATCATATTCTTATTAATACTCCTTTCTCTCACCCTGTTATTACTTACTTGATCAACCCTCCTTACACAACATTGTTCTCAACACATTCATTTCCAACACATCCACCCTTTTTTGTACATTTGCATCTATAAACCATGATTTCCATCCATACAATATTGTTGGAACTACTTTACCTAAACATACCCATTTCAGCCCTAACAGACAGCAACTTCTCTATCCACACATTCTTCAATGCTTCCAGAACCTTCACCCCCTCACCCACCCCATGGCGTACCTCCACTTCCATGATACCATTCACTGTTATGTCCACTCCCAGATATCTAAAACACCAAACTTTTGCTAAGTTTTCTCCATCCAAACTCACAATACAACTAACCTGTTGCTTTGCACAGCAAAACCAAATAACCTTAATTCTATCAACATTTACTTTCCTCTTTTCACACACTCCCAAACTCAGTCACTAACTTTTGCAGTTTCTAACTCGAATCTGCCATCATTGCCGTGTCATAAGCAAACTACAACTGACTTATTTCTCAGGTCCGCTCGCCCACTATAGACTGCATACCTGCCACTCTCTCCAAGGCCCTTGCATTTACATCCCTCACCACCTCATCCATAAACAACCTATACAGGCATGGTGACATCTCACACACCTTTACTAAAGACCCACATTCACCTGGAACCACTTATCCTCCTTTCTACTTACGCACACACATGACTTATTCTTTCGGAGGATCTGCAGCTCATGAAGCCTATTATTTATAGTAAGGGGAGGGGAGTAAAATATGGAGAAGTCTCTAAGGGTATTTGCATTAGATATTCAGTTTGAGAGTGAAAAATCTGTGAGTTTATATGGGGCGTGGAAGTGGAAGCTTCCCAGGTTCAAATTAAATGGAGTACTGCTAACTTCAGAGAATCAATTTTTTTTCTTTTGTATATCCTTTTCCCTTTAAGGAGACCCAATGTGTAAGAGAGTGACTGAATATCACTGTAAAGTGAACAAGTGCAGTAAGTTACCATATAAAAGTGCACTTCCTAAAGGGGAGTGAAATATTAATTTCTAATGTTAATGAAGGGCAACACTTTGCCAGTTAAGCATCTAAATTCTCCTCAGATTTCTAGGATAATTTACTCTAGTAAGCTACAGTACTGTCATCAGTTCTATTTTTCAGGATAATCTAAGACCTCTAGTACTGCCTGAGCCAGGAATGGCTAGTAGGGACTCAGTTATAGGAATGTACCAAAGCCATCTAGTCAAAACCAAATCTGCAAAGAGAACACAAGATGTAAGCAAAAAAAGAGACTCGAAGTGAAAACAACAAAAAGCAAATGTTTGAGAATGATATGGGAACTTTTAAAGGACTGAAATCAGAAAGTAACACAAATAGAGGTAGTTATGGAAATTGAGGAAGTATTTCAAGGATCATGAAGGGAGTCCTGAGACTAGACAGGAACAGAAACACTGTTTAGTAGGGGGATTCAGGAGGTATGAAACTAGAGGAAAGACAATGAAGCCATTGAAAAGCAAGCAAAGTCTGATGTGTCTTCCCTGTTTGTATTACAGGCTGTGATATCAGAAGAAAGGACTAAAAAGCATACACATAATGTATTGACAAAATTGGTCAAGGAATTGCAGAAGTATTACCAGGAGCATTTCAGATAGAGGAAAGGACAAAAGCATATACAGAATCTATTGAATCAATTTTGAAAGCTCTTCAGGTAGAGAAGGGGATTAACAAACACACACACACACACACACATACACACACACACACACACACACACACACACACACACACACACACACACAGACTGATGATAGTAGAGGGAAACGAAGATTAGAATGAGCAAATTCAGCAGCAGATCAATTGAGTGTGAAGAGTGAGGGAGATGAACATAGACCCAGGGTTACACAGAGGTATACAGAAAACTTCATGATGTGGGTGAAAGAATAATATGCACTGTTAGAGATGAGGCAATCAAGGAAGTATATGGGCTAGCTGATGGAAGGTTTAGAGATGTGCAGAACATATAGGACTAATGCTTGTTAGTTAATAGAGAAATTATAGAGAAAGTTAGAGACAGAAAGAATGACACTTCAACACTGAATTTAAAGTGTGTGGCACCAATATTAAAAAGATTAATAAATCAGAAGGTTGATAATGTAATTTGCTGATTATTTTTGGCTGAAAGATCATACACCAGATAATGAAGAAAGGGAAAAAAAAAGAGGATATGAATGTTAAAAGATTGCTGGAGGGTGAGGAACTGTCAGAAGCAATTTCTGATAAAGGAAAGGAGAAGACTGGAGGTTATAATTTAAATGTAAGGGGGTGACCAGTTGTGGTTATGTCTGACTTTGGGTCATCAAGCCAGGAGCACTTCAAGCTAAGCTATGGCAGAATTCAGTGCAATGTTCATCAAATGTGACAAATCTAAGGAAGAGAGGTAAAAAGCAGAAAGCATGGTCAGAAGACAAAAAACTGGAGATGCCACACATAGCAAGAGGATGGAGCAGTCCTCCTGGAACTGCAGAGAGAGCAAGAATGTTTGGAGACCGTAACATCAGACTGAAAGTAATGCATTTAAATATTGATGACATTAGTTAGTGGTAGAGCTGGAATTCATGAGCCTTATAAGGGGGAGTGCACATGATATTATTGGAACTGTCTTGACTAAACTTACCAAAGCGATAAGCTCTCATCTGTTCTGCCTAGACGGGCACAAGATAGCAAGAAAGGGAGAAAAGGCAAAGGAGGGGGAGGATTAGGGGATTAGTCCTCTTAATAAAAGAGAACCTGAGGTTTCAAGAAATAGTGGAAGATGGGCCATTCAGAAAACACACAATGGGAATAATAACTGTAGGGAAGAAGAGTTTAGTGGTGTTATTGCTAAATAATCCTCCAAAGAACTATAAGAAACCAGAACAAACGTATGATGATAATGACATGGAACAATTAGGATAGTACGTGAAGAAGTGAAACACTCACTTCTTAGAGATGTAAAATACTGATAATGGGGATTTCATTTATAAAGAGATGGACTGGAAGAATCTGGGTTCTCAAAAGTGATAGGAAGCCATGGAGACACAAGCTTTTAAAGTATGCACAGAAAAATTTTCTATACCACACATAGCACAACAGAATGAGAGTGATCACTACAACATCATTGCTAGATCTTATCTTCATTCATACTAGTATGGATATTGGATGAAATGATCATGTAATGCACAAGTCAGAAAATATGTGGTAAACAAAAGGACATTAAAAAAGCAAAGGTGAGACAAAAAACAAAGAGGAGATATAACTGTGGAAACTACACAAGCCACAATGATTTCTACGGTAACACAAATTAGGAAATGGAATTCAGTATCCAGGAGCCAGGGCTTTGTGGAGAGAGGTTCTGTGAAATGTACAATGAAAGGGTAGAGGCATGGGTATCGCAAACCTCAAATACATATGGACTGGTAAGAAAGAGAAAGAAACGGTTGCATAAAAGATATCATAAAGCAAAGGAGCTTCAAGATGTGCAATGGTGAAGAGGTAGATGGCACTCCAGCCAACCAGCATTTGCAAAGTGTAAGAGATCACAGAATGATTATAGCAAAATAAGAAAGGAAAGACAAAGGAACTTTGAAAAGAATATTGTTGGCAAGGCAGGTGAAAATCTGAAACTTTTCTACAGATTCAAAAGGAGTCAGTTGTCAATTAAGGAGCAACTAATCAGGCTAAGGGATTCAAAGGGAAAATTTGTAGAGGATGAATTAAGGATATGCGAGGAACTGAGTTCAAGTTCAAAGTTGTTTTCACAGTGGAAGACATTACAACCTCAACAACAATTAGATGGGATGGGCAGGAGGTTTTAGAAATAATTGGGATATCTAGAAAAGATGTTACCAGAATACTAGAAGGGCTTGACCCATACAAGACTCATGGTCCTGATGAAATCTCACCATATGCACTGAAGATGTGTGAAGATATGCTGGATAAACTGTCTGATTTACCATTCAATATGTCACTGGAGTGTGGCAAAGTGCCAAGGTAATGGAAAAGGGCAAACAGCATACCTCTATATAAGAAAGGAGACCTGGACATGAACTGAACTACAGACTGGTCTCACTAATGAGTATGGTGTGTAAGGTTCTGGAAAAGATTATTAGATAGCTAGCAGATGATTTTCTATGGAGAAGAAATTTCCTGAGTAAGAGACATCATGGTTTTAGGGAAAGGAGATTATGCGCAACAAACCTCTTAGAGTTCTATGAGAAAGTAAGCTCATTTCTAGACAAAAGGGAAGGCTGGGCGGTATATCTGTATTTGGACAACCAGAAAGCATTTGAGACTACTACACTGAAGGCTGATTAAGAAGCTGGATCACCAAGCAGAAATAAGGGGAAAACTCCTACTATGGACAGAAGATTATCTCAGTGGGAGAGAACAGATGATACATCTTAGTGGAATCTTTTCCAGATGGGTTGAGGTAATCAGCAGAGTGTTACAGGGTTTGGTCATGGGACCATCCATTACTCTTCTTGATCTATATCAATGACTTGTCTGATGGTATGGAACTCTACCTGAATATGTTTGCAGATGATGCAAAGGTCATGAGGGAAGTGAAAAGTAAGGAGGATTGCATAAACTTAAAAGGGGACCTAAAGAGACTCCAATATTGGTCTGAAATGTGGGTGATGGAATTCAATCCAAGTAAGTGTAAAGTAATGAGGATGGGACAAAGTGAAAGATGGCCTCAATATGATTATTACCTAGCAGGAAATAAGCTTCAAGATTCTGTGCATGAGAAGGACTTAGGACTTGACATCATCCCTTAGCTGTTGCCAGAGTCCCATACTAAGGGAATAGCTAAGGAAACAAACTGTCATCTGGAAAATATCAGAGTAGCATTCAAGTATATGGATAAAGAAATATTTAGTTAGCTATTCATATCCTACATAAGGCCAAAATTAGAATATACTTCTCAGGATTGGCCACTGCACCTAAAGAAGTACAAAGAGCTCATAGAGAAGGTCCAACAGAGGGCAACAAAGATAGTACCAGAATTAAGAGAGAGTTAAGCCACAGGGAAAGTCTGGAGTCTTTAAATTTACCCATCTTGGAAGAAAGAAGGCTGGTGGTTTACCTGATCACAACTTTTTTTAAGTTTTACGAGATCAACTACGTGGACAGTGAGCACTTCTTTAACAGACGTTGGGATTGAGCAACAACAGGACATAACAGAAAATAAAGTAGGAAACTTGTAAATAGCGATGTAAAGGAACAATTTTATAGTATAACTGTGGTGTATGAATGGAGCAGATTGACATAGGATATGGTTAATGAAGACAGCATTCATAAATTCAAGAAGTTGTATGATAACAGAAAATGTTCAGAAGATGGGACTCTATGTGAAAAATCCCTTGCTGTATATTACAAATAGGTAATTACCATATAGTCATAACATCTTCCACTAAGTATCTCTATCAACCCTAACTTATGCTTTCTCCTGATCCATTAATACCAAAAACATATCCTTCTGTTTATCTAAGCATTTCTCACACACATACATTAATGCAAAGATCTGATTTACACGTTCTCTATTAATCCTGAAACCACACTGTTCCTCCCTAGTCTGATGTCCTGCACATTCCTCCACCCACCCAATGGCCACTCTTCCATGCAATTTACCGAGTTCACTTGACAAACTTATACATCAGGAAATTGAAAATCACCTTTGTTGCCCATGCCTTTATCCAATGACACTATACATGCATTCCCCCAGTTATCATGCACCTTACCATGATCCATACATATACTGAAAATCCTACCTAACCAATCAACAGCATAGTCATCCCCTTTTATAGGAAATTCAAGTGCAATACCATCTACTCAAGCTAACTTGCCTCCTCTCATCTTATGCAAGACTTTAACCACCCCTTCTCTGTTCACCAAGCCACTTTCCATGACTCTTTAACTTTGCATCTCTCCCTGAACCAAACACCTTACATCTACCATCCTATCAACAAACACATTCAACAGTCCTTCAAAATGCTTACTCCATCTCCTCTTCACCTCATCACTGCCTGTACCTACATCCCCTATTGCCACTCGCACCTCTGTTCCTGTTTGTTCATTTCTTTCACACTCACTGTTAATCTCCTTCCAAAACATCTTACTCTTCCTAAGGTTTGCTGATACTCAATCATCCCAATTTGCATTTGCCCTCTTTTTCAGCCCCTGCACTGTCCTCTTGATACCCTGCTGCTTTCTCTTGTACATCTCCTAATCATTCATACTCCTTCCCTGTAAATACCACTCATACACCTTTCTTTTCTTTTTCACAAGCAATTTTACTTCATCAACCCACTATTCGCTACCCTTTCTGCCCTGCCCATCTCCCATCTTCCACATGTCAGCGCTGCTTCTCTAAATATCTCACATTCCTCACACACTTACCTAGCTTTGTTTAATCTCACCTTTTGCCATCCTACATTCAATCTCTCCAGGTATTTCTTAACACACGTTTCTTTTCTAAGCTCACTAACTTTCACCTTCCTTTTCTCGTTCATATCATTTCATCTTTTCCAAAAGCCTCTACAAATCTTCACCTTCCAAACACTGCTAAAATCTTTACCCTTGCCTCTACTGGACATCCTGCCAGTTGCCCCTCTCAGCACATCTAGGAGTCTCTCATTTGCATGCTTTTCAATAAATGTGTAATCCAGTAATACCCAGTGACCATCCTTCCTACTCACCCATGTATACTCATGTATATCCCTCTTTCTAAACCAGGAATTCTCTGTCACTAGTCCTTTTTCAACACTCAACTCCATGGACTCTTCATCATTCTTATCAACAATATTGGGTATTAATATTAGAAATAAAGACAGATTCAGTGATATTATGGGTATCAAAATCTGATGAGGGGTATAATGTGACTGGGTTGTAAAGGTTTACAGGGCAATCATTTTCTTGCCAATGCTACTGCTAGTAATGTTATTGCTAAGCACTAAGGGAAATTATTTACAGAGATCAAGAACAGCAACAGATAAGGGTGGCAGATACATGGATAGTGCAACTAAACCTGAGTAAATGTAATGAAGATGGGAGAAAGTTATAGAATATTTTATATGAACATAATCTAACACAAAAGAAACTGCAAAAATCTATATGATTGAGAGACTTGAGGTTTGACAATATATGTAAGCTGTCACCAACTCTCCACCTTAAGAGAAGACAAACTGCCTATTAAGTTAAAAATGAATCTATGCACATGGATAAAGAAATACTGAACAAAGTATCTACGAAGTGTATGGGAATTAAACTGGAATTAACAATAAAGCAAAGAACTAATAAAGAATGTCTATGACCAGAAGAAAGTAACAAAGAATGAAATGAGAGAGCTGAATTTTTTGGAGAGGTTATAGACCATAAACTTGCCTGTCATAGAAAATAGAAGAGTAAGGGGAAATTTGATCATAATCTTCAAATTTCTATACCAGTCTGACAATGTTGTTAGTAAGCAGTTCTTTGTAAGATACAAAGAAAAGACAGTAAACGGTTGTATCAAGAAACTACACAAGAAAGTTGCTGGAATAGTCAACAAATGGCACTTTTTCTGTACTAGAGTGGTAGATGAATGGAATAAGGTAAGTTGTATGTAGTAGAGAAAAATTAAGAGTTGGGGTTCTACAAGTTTAGAACATCCTCCAAATACTCTATAAAAGGGTAGTTACAAATAGGTAATGATACTCAAATCTAATCAACAAACTCACCTTTTTAAAATCCCTTATTTGAAAATGCTCATCTAATTCAAAACCACTTTTCTTTAAAATGATCACCTTATGCTAGCATACTCACCCTAAAAACAAACACAGTTGTATAATAATGCACTCATTTGGTGCAACAACTTCTACCATGCTCTATGTATATTGATATACTCACAACATAGCCAAACAATCAGTTTATAACAAAATGTTCATATCAAACCAAAACACTTATGCTGTACTACACATGCTTATTGTCTAGCAACATATGCATGTGTTAACATACTCTCTTTAACATCAACACAACTACTGTAAGTAAAAAAAAAAAATACAGAACTGACCTATGTGGGCACTGTATACCATAACACTCATACTAGTACACTGAGTATCATATAAAGAATATGATATTACTCACTTTAGTCTAGCAACTGTGATAACAGTGCCATCAGGCTTGACACGGCGGATAAGGTTGAAATCCCCAACATACAAAGACCCATCAGGAGCAGCAGCAAGGCAAGTTGGGGCAAGAAGTGGAGAAAGGTTTGCTCTTCCCTCACATCTCTCACCACAGTTAACCTCTCTCTGTTCTCCAGTGCCAAGAAGAGTTGTTACTAGACGTCGTTGACCAGCCAGATAAATGTTTTGACCATCACCTTTCTGTAGGATGCCTTTGGAAGAAAGAGGTTTTTAAAGGTGAGTGTGTATAATTAATTATTTGTAATTAACCCTTTTCCTGTGGCACCCCTAACATCCAAGGTATATTTTGTGAGTGAAATATCTTCAAATATTCTAAAGATGCTATTATAATCAACTGAACAGAATTCTCTTTATGAAATGATATGTAACTCAAGCTTGTGAGACATTGTTTATGAGTGTTATGTAGACTTTGACTTATGCTGTTCCACTGCCAAGCATATAGAGTATCCTAAAAGTATTTTCAGGTAAACATAGCAAAACATGTGGAATTTTCTGAAGTGTTTAGTCACAAACAAATATGATTACTAAGGGTTTTCATCATTAGAAACTATTGCCTTCTGAAACTGCCACAGCTTTTTGAAAGGACTCTTTATTGTCTATCTTGTCAAACTGGTTTAGAAACATGAAAGTTGTTAACAAGCACACCCCATTCTTCTCACTTCTATGGTTAGCAAATTTACAACCTACAACCATCAAAGGAGAGGTGAGAGGTGTGAGAAGTTTTTGATGTAGAGATGGGTAGAATTTAATTTTTTTACCAAGATCCCATTCATAGGGCCCCTGCACATGAAAGGCTCCACCACCATCAGTAGCAGGAAAATTATAAATTCCTATAAGGTGAATTCTTTGGAATGAAGAAAGAAATGAGGCAGTGTATGAGAGAAGTGATAAGACAGGGAATGCAAACGGAATGAATTGTGGAGTGGTAGAGTGGATGAAATGTAATACAGTACTTTGAGGTGGTTTGGGCATGTGGAAAGAATTCAAGATGGGGAACTTAAAAAGAGAGTGTATGACAGTACAATTAAAGGGGATGGTGTAAAAGGAAGACCACCAGTGACATGGGAAAATAAGGTGGTGAAATACTGGAGGGAAAGAAATAGTGGAAAAATGCATGGAATGGTTTATATGAGAAAAGCATGCAAAGACAGAGATAAAGAGAGACTCTTTTGCCATGGTTATCCCTTGATGGGAGTTTCTGGAGGGAGCAATCATAAGAGATATAAATAGATAGATAGTACCCAGTAATTTGTAAGGGAGAGGGGTAAATGAGAAGGTGAAGGCAGGTACAAAGCATCAGACTGGGTTAGAAGAATGTGGTTTGAGGTTTAGTAGAGGATGTGAGAATCAGGTATTTTCTAAGAAGAATGTTTGTGAGAAATATTAGAGAAACAGGAGGATTTATATGTGGCATTTATGGATTCAGAGAAAGCATATAACAGTATATAGAGATGCCTTGTGGAAGGTTTTACAAATAGATGATCGGGGAGAACTACTACAAGCAGTGAGAAGTTTTTATCAAAAACGTAAGGTGCATGTATAAGTAGAAAGAGACGAGAGTGACTAGATCTAGCTAAAGGTTGGTCTGTGGCAGGGGTGCATGATGTCATCATGCCTGTTTAATTTGCTTATGGATGTGGTGTTGAGGGAAGTATATATATATATATATATATATATATATATATATATGTTGGGGGTGATATACAGTCCAAATTTGGTTAAAAGGGGCCTGAGGCTGAAGAGTGTGTGAAAAGAGGAAGTTGAAAGTAAATGTAAAAAAAAAAGTTGATTAGGTTTAGCAGATCATAGGGACAGTAAGTTGGGGTAGGAATGGAGAAAATTTGGAAGAAGTGAAGTGTATCTGATACCTGAGAATGGATATGGCAGTGAATAGAACCATAAATGCTGAGGTAAGTCATTGGGTAGGTGACAGGGTAAAGATTCTGGGACCATTGAGGAATGCATGGAAACAAAGATCATTATTTGGAAGGGCAAAAATGGGTATGTTTGAAGGTACAGTAGTCCCAACAATGCTTGAGCTATAGATGAGGATGCGCAGAGGAGGATGAAAGTAACAAAAAAGAAAGATTTAAGGACAATATGTGGTGTAAGGTGGATTGACTGAGTAAGCAATACAAAGGTAAGAAATGGGTGTGGTAATAAGAGGAGTGTGAGTGAAAGAGCTGAAGACGATGTGATGAAATGATTTGGACATAAGGAAAGAATGAGTGAGGAGAGGTTGACGCAGAAGATACAAGTGTCAGAAGCTGAGGGAACAAGGAGAAAAGGGAGACCAAACTGGACAGTGAGGGATGAAGAAAAAAAAAGATTGAGTGACTGGGGCCTAAACATGTTTAAGGGTGAAAGGTGTGCACAGGATAGAGTAAATTAGAAATACATAGTGTACAGGGGGCAACATGCTGTCAATGGACTGAAGAGGGCATGTGAAGCAGCCAGGAGAAATCATGGAAAGGTCTGTGGGGCCTGGTTGTGGAAAGGAGTGCTGTGGCTTTGATGCATTGCACATGACAGTAAGATGATAATTGTGAGTAAATGTGGCCTTTCTTTGTCTGTCCCGATAGTTACCTTACTTTTCCCTTCATCCTTATACATCAAATTTGAGAAGACCAAATTAGAGATGGATGGATGGGGTGAAAAATATTTTGAGAGATTGGGGCCTGGACATGCAGGAGGGTAAATGGTGTGCATACGACTGGAGCGATGCAGTATACAGGAGTCGACATGCTGTCAGTGGACTTAACTAGGGTATGTAAAGCAGCCAGGGTAAACATGGAAAGGTCTGTGGTGCTTGATTGTAGATAGGGAGCTGTGGTTTTGGTACATGGATGTGAGCAAATGTATCCTCTCTTCATCTGATCCCAATGCTACCTCATTAATGCAGGAAATGGTGATGAAGTATGAAAAGAATAACATAATAAGTAAGATGTTTTGGAAGGAGGATAATACTGTGAAGAAGCAAGAGGATACGTGGGAACAATAGTGAAGGAGGGGGGGGGGGGAAATAGGGAGGTTGTAACAAGCATTGATGAGGTGAAGAGATGGTAGGAGTACTTTGAAGAACAGTTGAATGTTTGATGATAGGGTTGCAGATGTGAGTGTTTGGTTCAGGGAGGTATGTGAATTGAGAGTAAAAGTAGGTGGTTTGGTGAAGAGAGAAGAGATGATAAAAGCCTTGTTTAAAATGAAATGTAGCAAGGCAGCTAGAGATGTACTATTAGTTGAATTTCTTAGGATAGAGGGTAAACCTATCATCAATTGGTTAATTAGGATTTTCAATGCACGTATGGATCATGATGAGATGCCTGAGCACTGGTGGAATGCATGTATAGTTCTAACGCAAAATGGTGAGGGGGACAAAAATTAGGGTTCAAATCACAGTCATAAGTTTGCTGGACATGCTTGGTAAGGTATTGGAAGATTGGCGATTGAGAGGGTGGTGGCAAGAAACAGAGCATCAATTTGGGCAGGAAAAATGTGATCTTAGGAGTGGCAGAGTAAGTGTTGATCAAGTGCATGCCTTGAAGAATATGTGTGAGAGATACTTAGAGAAACAAAAGATTTGTTTTGTAGCAATTCTGGATTTGGAGAAAGCATATGATGGGGTGGATATAGATGCTTTGTGGGAGGTGTTAAGAACATATGATGTGGAGAAAAAGCTATCAGAAGCAATGAAGAGCTTTCATCAAGAGAGTAAGGCATCTGTGCAAATAGGGAGAGAGGAGGGTAAGTGGTTCCAGGTAAGAAATGGCCTGTGAAAGGGGTGTAAGATGTCATCATGGCTGTTTATGGATGGGGTGGTGAGAGAGGGACATGTAATATTCTCTGTATGGCATGTAATAGGCATTTTCTCTTGTCAAGTAACTCTAGACCATCCAAAAAAGATGCTTCTTACACTTTTCACTTTAAATTCATTGTCTCTTCTTTCTTCCAGTTATATCCTTCTGGATTCCTTTGACTGACTTAATTCTGTATTCATGCCCATTAACTATATCAATCAAATCCCTGACTTCCTCTCCCTTCTGGTGACACTTTTCTTGATCTTTGATTTAATTCCTTAGTTTCTTACTTCTTTCTAAATACTCACAAATTTTCTATGCAAAGCCCCATAAAGTGAGAGAAGAAAGTATGCTAAACTGTATCGGAAGAAGTGACAGAATCTTAGTATTTGGGAGCTATCTTGGGTATGTTTAGTGATGTGAAATAAGACATAAGGGGGAAAGCAGTACAGGGTAGAAGAGTTACTGGGTTCCTTGATAGAATGATGAAGGGTAGAGTGTAAATATGGAAGTGAAGAAAGGATTAAGGGACAACACAATCCTCCCAACCCTGACCTGTACAGCCAATACATGGATATAGGATGAGTCACAGAGGTCAAGAATCAAGGATGTGGAAATGAGGTATTTGAGAGAGTGTGTTGTATGACTAAATGATATGAAGAGAGTAATGATGGAGTGTATGAGAGATTTGGTATGGCAGGGAATGCAAAGAGAATGAATCATGAAGTGGTAGTGTGGGTGAAACATAAACGTTAAAGTGGTTTGGGCATGTGGAAAGAATGCAAGATGGGGAGTTTACATGGAGAGTGTATAATAGTGTGATTTAAGGGGTTGGTTTAAAAGAAAGACCACCCGGGACACTGATAAATAGATTGGAAAAGTATTGGAGGTAGAAAAAGGAGAGAAGAATGCTTGGAATGGTGTATGCGATGGAGGCAAATAAAGACAGGGATAAGTGGAGACTCTTTTGCTATGGCCACCCACTTGATGGGAGTTCCTGGAGGAATTGGACATCAGAGATATATAGATTGATATACAGAAATTTCCTAAGCCTCATGGTCTCATATGGTTCATCCTCTATTTCTTACCCTTGCTTGCTTCTTATGGGACTAGTCACAACTGCTTAATTATGGTACTTTCTTTTGATTGAATCCATTTCTGATCTTAAAATCATATCAAAAGAATTCTTACCTAGCTTGGCTGTACGAATCTGATGGCAGACTTAGCCGAATATGGTCTGACTGGCTGATCTAAATTTCCTTGCTCTGGCTTATGGATCCCTTTTCATTGGGTTCATGCAGTGCTAGAGGTTTCAATTTGTCCCTTAATTTTGTTTAGGAATAACAGCTGGTTTTCTAATTGGCTCTAAAGAGAATCTACAGGTAACTCTTGTTAATTCAGCATCTTCATGACCTTGATCATGCCACATACTCAATTTTTATGCTATAACAAGATTTTTTAATAACAATGAAAAAACAGTATTACTGTAATAAAAACTAAAAATGCTGACTACAGGCAGGAAAAATATTGAATAGCATTAAACTAAAGAGTGTACTGTAGAGGGATGCATTTCTTGGAAATGAAGAACAAATAAGTTTTGTGTATATCAGATCTATTAATACACAGTAAATGGGTTTATATTCCATACTGCTATATAATCTGAGTATTTTTGAGTGTTCCCTGACAGAAAAACACGATCACGCTACCTCAGGGCTGTGGTGGTCGAGCAGACTCAAGGCACATCACCCTAGCCTGTCTGCTGTGCTGTTACTAAGATACACCATAGAACGAAAATTTTATTTTTTCTTTCATTCTCATCCTGTACGGTAATAATAAAACAGCTGGTCAGCAAGCTCGTGAAGCAAGCAGTAGTCAAATATATGAAAACTGAGTGACTTTAAGACCAACAGTCATGTGATTTGCTTCATTCCATCTAGTTATAACCAGCAGTCATGTGATCACTGTCATGATGACCAACAGTCTCCTAACCCAAACTACTTATTCTCTAGTTTTTTAATTCAACACTAAATATAAGTTTGATGAGTTGAAACATATATTCACACATGCTTATTCTTCCACATAAGTATTCATTCCATTGTTATTCACTCATTCATTATCAATTATATGTATTCATAAATATCTTACACAGTGACAGACCCCTCTCATCAGTCAACATTCTCATATTAGCCAAAAGCAGAACCATTTAAAAGTGTCAGTGGATATAAAAATGCAAGAAATTTTTATCAGATCTTTGTGTCTTACGTAAAAGTTGAATAATCTTGATAAATATCAATAATGGAAAACGGTTAAGGATATCCATTATGAGTACAGTTCAGTTTTGTTTATACTATGCTGTAAGAAATGTTTGCAGATAAAAAACAGACAATGGTTTGTCACCAATCAAACATGTAGGAGTTTATTTGCAAGCTTCAGGTTCACTGAATACTACACAGTTTCCACGATAAATTCGAGTTTATTGTATCACTTCTAGCACTGAAGAAACTCTTTCTAGTCATATTATATATTAGATATTTCTAATAATGATATTTCACTTTGCTGTACAAACTTACAGCACTTTCATTAGTTGTACATAAACCACTCTGATTCAGATGGTGTAACCATGGAATGTGTAGTTTCTTTATTTTTCATGATCTTTTTTGCAAACAGCACAGAACTTCACTAGCTTTTCCCTCTGTGCCCTTATATCATATATGAGGAATGAACATGCATTGCAATTCAATATGATGCTGCTACTTTTTCACGTTTATCAAGTTGTTGACAAATCTCAATTTTCTGTTTACATGTGAGCATGACAAGCTTCCCCTAACAACTAACTATAACATTTGGATCTGTCAGAGACATTCTGGGTATTTGCATACATAATATTTTGAATAAAAGGATAAATTATAAAAGACCTGGTCCTGTACTTAATTGTCCAGGATGCATTTTGCTTGGTAACTTGTACACAAAACAATTTCACTCATGGCATCTGAGAATTATTCACGTATCATGAAATCTGAACTACTGCTGCCACTAGCTTATTATGTATTGAGGAAAGAACCATAAAGAACTTGGAAAGTGCCACTGCATCAAAGGTGCCAGTGTAACAAGTAAAAGAGAAACAAGAGTTTTCTGAATTCAGAAAAAAAAAAAATCTGAGGCTAGCTGGTAGCAGATCAGCTGGGAACGTTGCCTATCTGTAAAAAATAGTTTTTTCTTCAGTCACAGTTACACTAGAGAATTTCAGGTATTATTTTTTTTCACATTTTCTGCAGGTTACTATATACCTGCATAATCACCAAGGTTTAATGTCATAAGAAGGATTTTTATTGACATTCTATAATAAAGAACAGATGGGTCAGGATACACCTTGAGATAGGTCCCAAAAAAGTTTATGCTGCGTCAAAATTGTGCTGTATCATGACATCTATTTCCACATAAGTAAGAGGTTTGGGTCATGGGCAAAATAAAATAATAACAATAATACTCAAAAAATATGTAAATAATGAAAACAATGTACCAAAAAGTACTCAAAATGCTCTTGAAGTAATGTGATTAATATAAAATATTTACAAAAAAATAATTGAAAGGTGTTAGAGTTGAAGGTAGAACAAGAGGCAGTGCTTGAATAATGAAATTTATTCCATGGCTGAGAAATACAATGATATCTTAATGGGGGCCAGTGGGTACCTGACGCCTCCAGGCCCCGTACACTTCAAGGGAAAAGTGTCGTACCATGTGACGGTACTAACTCCTACACCCCCCTCCAATTACAGATGTTGTAATGATACATGGAAAAAGGAAAATAATATAAGCTGAGATCAACATAATGCAAAACAATGTCCAGGGTGCAT
>JAYMFT010111963.1:0-13485 GCA_038088735.1 Panulirus argus | reverse complement strand
TATATATATATATATATATATATGTATCATTTGCATGGTAGTTTGGTACATTGCTACTTGGCACCAAGCTACCACGCACATGGTGCGAGGTTCGAATCCTTGCTGCAGCGATGGCCTTGATTAGAGCCTCAGTTGCCCGCGCCGACTAAGCTGACTTAAAAAGAATTACTCCAAATGAGGTGTGACCGAGGCATTGTAAAGGGATTTGTAGTTTATGTTTCTATCTATGAGACCTAACATCCTATTGGCTTTTTCGCAGGCAGTTTAACACTGTTTACAGTGTTCAAGTTCCTTACTGGTAATCACTCCAAAATTCTTTTCTTCTAAAAGATTTTATTGAGGTTTACCGAGAATTTTGTACTCATGATTATATTATATCTTTGGCACCAAAGTCATAAAACTGCGTTTGCCTACGTTGAAATCCACTTGACATGTCTGTCAACTAAACCAGTTTTGTTTAATTCCCTCTGAATCTTCAGGCAGTCTTCCTTGAGTTGGCTATGCTTTCTAATTTTGTGTCGTTGGCAAATTTTGATATTTAGCTTGCGAATCCTGTCTGTAGGTCATTATTGTAGTTGATTAATATTATGGGTCGTAGGACTGAGCCTTGTGGAACTCCACTAGACACATGGAGCCAGTTGAATACTTCTCCATTTAATGCAACTTTGTATTTCCGTTCAGAAAGCCTATCCGTTATCGACGAGCAAACTCTGTTTCCTATTCCGTGAACTTTGATTACATTTAGCAATCTTTTATGTTGTACATTATGGGAGGTTTTACGAAAGTCCAAGTAGTTTGCAATAGACGGTATTTTGGAGTCCCATTTGTCATTATTATCATTTTTGTTTATACGTTGGAGGCTCCAGTCACGGACAAAAGTCCACGTCAAGGCCGGGCCTTAACTGATATATAAAGAACGAAACAAAAGAAAAAACAAGGAAAGTTTTTACGAACTCTAGAGGAATTGAAGAGGATGTCTTTTAGAGAGTGCCAGGTCATAGTTATTGTGAAAGATATGAGAGGTTACAGAGCCCCAAAGCTTCAAGATGTAGAGAAAGAAACAGTTATCAAAACAGACCGCACTTGAATTTCCGCTCAGTAATCCTGTGCCGCAGCAGCTTGCCGAGTATTGCGCGCAATAGTGGGTGGTGGGGGCTCACAAGCAGCCAGTTCTCTGGTGCAAAAGGCGAAGTGGCACATATAAAAGAGGAAAAGTAAATCAACATTGCGGCGTAGCGCAAGTGGGTTAAGTTTGGAAGTAACTTGAGAGAGTTGATAAATCGGACCGCTTTCGACTCAACTCTGTCAAGTAAGAATACAGAGCAAGAACCACCTCAGATGTGAGAGCAGTACCCCATACAAGTATGGATCAGTTCTTTTTATAAACGGAGCAACTGTTCGGAAGAAAGAGAAATTTCGACATCCAAACAGAACTTCCGGTTTCTTAGATGCAGACTTAGCTATTTCCGTATGCGGGGTATCCAAGATAGCGTGGATGTTGCAGTAATATCAAGTATGTTCATTGAGCCAAGAAATGGAATTAAAGATTTGACAAAGGAGGGTGGGAGTTGTGAAAAATTTTCGATTGACAGATGGGCAGAATCTGGGTCTTGGAGGCATTAAAGTTGACTAGATTTTGTCTATCCCGCTGAAATATCCTGTCGAAGTCTGAGTTTATTGAGGATGTTGTGTCGAGGCGAGATGCAGATCGAGTGAGAAAAGAAAGAGCAAAATTGAAGGATATAGAGGTAAAGTGTTGAGTCGTAAGCATATGAGTTCGTTTGGTTAGTTGTGGAAAAAGGAAATCGTAGATAATGAGGAAAAGTGTAGGACACAGAAGAAAACCTTGAGGGACACCGCTGTTAATAGAGAAAAGGGGAGAGGCAGATCCATCAACAACAACGGAGAATTGATGGACCAGAGAGGAAGCTAGATATGAGGCAGCAAAGTGAAGGACGGAAGCCAAAAAGGCGGAGCTTAGAGATGAGAGCCCAATGCCAAACGCTGTCAAAAGCTTTGGATATATCAATGCATCTACATAGGATTTCCCAAAGTCTTTCAGGGATGATGACCCGACGTTGATAAGGTAGGAAAGAATATCACCAGTGAATCTCGCCTTATGGAAGCCAGCCATACTGATGATCAGAAAGAAGACTGTGAAATTCAAGATGTCATAAGATATGGGAGTTGAGGAGGGAGTCAAAGACTTTTGAAATAGTGGATATCAAAGCAACAGGACGCTTGATAGAGGGGTTAGAACGGCCAACCTTCTTAAGGATAGGATGTACCAACGAGTGCTTCCAAGAAGAAGGAAAAGTTCTGTTTTTTTATAGAAACGGAACAGACGAACAAACACAGGTGCAGGTTCAGAGGCACACTCTTTCAGTACACTGGGTTGGATGCCATCAAGTCAATAAGCTTTTGCTTGTGTCCAGAGAAAGAAGCGTTTTGCGGACAGTCCGAAAAGAGATGGCTTAGGATCACTAAGAGGAGCATCAGGGGGTGAAGGAATGTTAGTCATCCAAGGTAGAGTTAGAGGAGAAACGGGAACCAAAGAGAGTTGCTTTGTCAACGGGAGAGACAGCTATAGTATCGTCAGAACGGAAAAGTGAAGGTAAGGTAGTACAACAGAAGTTGTTAGCGATGCCTTTAACTAAAGATCAGAAAGACCTATTCATGGATGACGAGGAGAGATTGTCGCACTTTCCTTGAGTAGAGGAACGCTTCGCCTCATGAATAACGTTCTTGTACTGATTACGGGCAGTGACGAACGCTGAATGGGAGTAAGAGTGAAGAGAGTTTTTCCAAGCCCGATATGCTTGATCCTTTGCCTGAATGGCCTCAGAGCAGGAACGCTTGAACCATGGATTGGAAGAAGCGTTTGTCTTGGAGGAAGAGGGGATAAATGCTTCCATTCCCTCAACAATAACATCTGCTATGCGTTTGTCGGCGACAAAAGCATCACCACACAAGAGACAGTAATTCACCTAAGGAAAGTCAGAAAATCGGTGCTCCTATAGTATGCGGTCTACCACGGTATCAAACACTGTAGCATGTGGTCTACTTCATTTACTACCTAACCTAACCTAACCTAACCTAACCTAAGCTAGCATAGGTTAGGTTAGGTTAGGTAGTAAGTGAGGTAGACTGCATGCTATAGTGTTTGATACCGTGGTAGACTGCATGATATAGTAGCACCGAAAATTCTTTTCTGACTTTCCTTGGGTTTCTTTAAATATGTTTTTTTTTCGCAATTAAGTGCTGATTTTATATTTAATTTTTGTTTATGACATTTTACTTAGGGCCGAAATGAGGCTAACGGGGAAGGTAGTTCGAGACATATTTCTTGTCTCCTTTTTTGAAAATTGGTGCTACGTCGTCAGAAACATTCACATCCTGCAATGATATGTTGACTGTTCTGGTTATCGCAAAAGCTACTTGCCGATTAGTGTCTTAATATTCTGAACCATTTGATTTTATCGGAATTAGTTTATCTACTTATTCATGTGCTTCAAGGTATTTAGTTTTCTTAATGTCCAGTTTTTCATATTCGGTTCCCAGAAATACGTTTTTGTCTTTTAGGATATTAGACTAATTTTCGATGGTAAACACAAGTCGAATTATCTGTTAAGAAGGGAACTCATTTCTTTATTGTCATTTGTTAATGGGCCAATAGCTTTCCTGATTTTTTTTCTTTCGTCGTGAGAAATTTTTGTGTCAAAATATTTTTACTGGTTCTGATTTTCTTCCTACGCTCTCTTTATGATATTATGTACATTTCTTGGTCATGATTTTCCGTACTTGACTTAGATACCTTGTAAGCTCTTCTTTTACGTTTGATGCATCAATTTATTGACTCATCCAGCCTGGCTCTTTTCACTCTTCTAATGGATTCTTTTAAGGAGAAGAATTGTATTCTTGAAGTTGCTCCACATCTTTTCAACTGTATTCAGGTCAAATAGTCTGATCCCATTCACTGTACCCGAGTCATGGTGTAATGTATCAAGTCAGCTAATCTAGAGTTGGGCATCGGCAGGTTGTTCTCTTTGAAATGGGACCAGCAGCCTAACTGTCAATCCTCGTGTGGCCGGCCGCCGCATAAGAGATGGGGACACATGTAAACAGCTCACGAGAACAGTTGTCAAATGATAACTGTAGAAGAGAAAGATAGAGTTGCGATGTAACGTTGCGGTGTACATTGAGGGAAGGTTGAAGCGAGGTGATGCCAAGGAGATTTACGAGACAGAGTATACTACTGTTGGGTATCTTTTTTATATCTAGTTGCTTTCCTCACCTTATCTGGGTAACGTTAGGAATAGACAGACAAACAATGACCTTTGCACAGACACAGTCTCTAGCTGCCATGAATAACATACTGAAACTAAAGCCTACCATCTACAGCCAAACCCCACTGAAGTATTCCATGGTTTACCTTGACGGCCTCATATGTCCTCGGTCAGCCCATAACAGGACTTCTCCCCCTGTATACCAGATAAGCTAGATTCATTCTATCCAATCCATGTCACCCGCCATCCTGAATGTTCGGGCCCCTAGTTCTTCAAAGCCTTCTCCACTGCATTGTATCGCCTCGGGTCTTACGTCTGGTGTGGTGAACACTATAGCTGCGCTACCCCTTCATTTTGGTAAAATCTTGCCGCACGCGCTTACAAAGGTGTATGACTAATTCACTATAAATCACATTCACTTTAAAAGTCATATTTTTGCAGACACATACAGGCACACAGCCACATACATATTCATCCATACATCGTAAATACTATTCTTTTGAAAGTTTATATTAAACGTTCAGTTCCTTAGTCTTGCTGAGAGATAATATATGAGTTGAACACAAAGTCGGAGGGACAATACTTTCTCATGGGTTTGCTGGGAATAATGAGATTAATGCAAGATTCAGTGTTTACCTTCCCGGCAGAGTATAGAAGCAGGCGAGGGCTCAAAAGATTCTCTCTCTCTCTCTCTTTTTTGCCCAGATGACGCACTCGTGAGGGCTCACCAGCGCCATCTGTACAATACGTTTGTTGACTCCACGTCGTCTGCCTTACATTAGCCAGCCTGGACTGTTTTCTGTATCTTATTTAATCCTGCTGTAAGCTAGACATAATAGTTTCATAAATAATGCTAATGGCCGCGTGCAGATTTAAAACCTTAATGTTCGAAGGTGAACTTTATCCAGAAAATATTCGTTTTTTGTTCCGATTATTTCTCCCAATGCTTTCACCTTGATTACACACTTCTTTTTTTACCCATGAGAAAGTCTACGCATGTTTCACTGGGCGAATGGAAATAAGAAAGGTTAATGGTCGTGTCTTGAGTACAAAATTGAGAAACCATGAAGCTGAAGGGATGGAAAAAATATAGTTTTACCATTTTATTCTCCTTCAGGACCGCTGTAATGGCGCGTTCTTGGAACAATAAAGACAATTTGTTGAATAAACTGACTGCGACTTTTTCCATTACTTGCATATGTAACTCGATTTTTTTTTCTTACCTTCGTGAATCTTGTTTTTGAATTAAGCTTTCCAATAGTATTTCGTTCGCTTTCAGTAGCTTGGATATTTATGTGTTTTCAGTTACTTAATTGTTGTTCGTACATACCTCGAGCGATTAGTGCATCAGTGCAAACTTTGAGACAGCCTTTGGATATTGAGGTCAGGCCAATAGGATTAAGCTGGAGGCCTGACTTGGAAGTCCAGGAGAAATGGCTTGGAGGCCCAGAAGGCTTAGCTTGGAGGTTCAGAATGCTCAGCTCGGAGGTCCAGAAGGGTTGGTTGGGAGTCGAAGAAATCTAGTCTGAAGGTCCAGGAGGCTTGGTTTGGAGCCGGGGAAGCCTGGTTTGGATGTCTAGGAGACCTGGCTTGGAGAGCCAGGGAATTTGGCTTATAAATTCAAAAGGAAGGACAAGAAGATCCAGTAGGAATGACTTAGAGTCCAGGAGGCCTGGTTTGGAGGTCCGGGAGGACTGGCTAAGAGACCATGAAGAATAGGCCACGAAAGAGTTCTGATTTAGAGACACAATGAACGATGAGCCAAGAGACAATGGGATGGCTAAGAAACCATGACAAATTAGCTGAGAGACAGGAGGACTGGTTAAGAGACCATGAAAGATAGGGTTTGAGAGACAGACCTTTTTCTTTTTGTTAGCTGAGACAGCATGGGCAGCTGAGGCCCTAATCAAGGCCATCCCATTGACTTTATATATATATATATATATATATATATATATATATATATATCCTAGCCTGAACCAGGTACCCATTTTATCGACCAACCCCTATGGGTGGATGAACAGCTTGGTTGACTGAGGACCGACTGCCGCAACCAGGATTCGAACCTATGGGCTCGAATCTGGGCGGCCCGTAAATGCGTCACGGTCAGGAACGCTAACTGTTACACCTCTCTCCCTTGACCACCTGACCTAGAGTGCAGGAGGCACCGTTCTTGAGGATATGAATTTGAAACCGTTGCACTGGAACAACAGAACGATCCTATGGATGATAAAAGCGTCGAGATGGAGCGGTAGGTTTGGTAAAATCGAGCATAAGAAGCAATATTCTCGAAGTTAACATGCATTTTAGACAGAAGCATGATTAAGAGTTTTAAGTCATTTGCAGATGTTGCCAGGTAATACTCAAGCGGTGTTAAGTCAGGAAGGGAAACGTCAATCCATGCCTTCACAATCAGCCTAATACCAAAAAAATCTTGGAATATTTTAGTTACGCTAACCACGCTCTTGTTAAATGTAAATAAGAAAATGGACTTGAAGACACCTAAGGTTTTTTTGTGTGGCCAGCTTGTAAATATGATCATAGGAAATGAAGACCGAAATAAAATGAGGGTAGAGCGGAGGGTGGGCAGTAATACCTTGCATTTGTAGAGAGGGTTGGGTAGCGAGCGGGTCAGATGATCATGGCTGAGGAACCCGTCGCTGGTTGGATTATGTGGTTGTTGTTGGTGATGGAGGAAACAAGAGCACGTCTGGAAAATTCCTCTATAAATGAGTAACGAAATAAGATTTGGATTAGGGATTAGTTAACACAGACGTAGATGATGCACGCAGCCACGTTAAACATGGAGACTTGCAGAGAATGCAGGAAAGGGAGGGACAACACATGGGATCCTCACCAGTACAAATCATGATAAATCAGAAGCATTACTGATATTCGTATCATGTCTCAGCAGTGTCATTACTGGTTAAACGACCATCTTTTTTAATACGCTCCTGAAACCTAGATCAGAAATTTCAGATCAGGAAGCATGTTATAAGCTCATATACTTTATGCTGAGGAAATACTTGATGACGTAAGGAGAATAGTAAGGGAAGAACAAGAAATTGCAAGGAAAAGCACGAAATCCTCCAGGAACAAATTTGTTGAAAATTTCATGATGATATTCTTTAGACAACGAATGAGAAGAGGCGAACGAGGGAAGTGTTCGATAAGAGAATGTAAGGGCATGGATGTTGGAGACCCAGGTTGATGGTGCGAGCCTTAGACATGATAGCCAGGCCTTTGATATGACGCCTTAAGGTTCAGCTTACAGACCAGGCTATAATAAGGGCCGTACTGCCGTGCTGAGGCGATTGATAGGGGACGTCTCTGGGGCAGAGTCACTACGACTCCATTAGCCAGCCAGGATGAGGAGAAATGCTTGGGTCAGGGACGTGGTTCTTGGTAGGTCTTGAGAGCCAGTATGGTCTCGTAGACCAAGGATTGCTACGTGATGGGTGAGGAGAGCGCTGCGCCTGGACCACAGAACCCCCTACAACGGAGCAGATGTAGCATACGACACCCGTCCAGTGAGTGAGTCAGGCTCGTCCTGTCCTGTGTCCGCCCGCTAATTGTCGCCCTATTCTACCGCCTATTAGACGAGTTAGCCGGGAGACGTGGTCGGCATCACAACATTGCTTTAGTGACGGAGGCGCTGATGCTGCCGTGTATTTGAGTGACTCTCAGGCCGTAGGTCTGGGTGGGAGTCTGTGTTTGGCCAAGTCCGTTTGGAGACACGCGTACCTTGAGGCGTATGCCAGGAATGTGTGCCTTTGTCGGTTTGTTATGGTTATGTGTGAGGGGCAGAATGTCTGGGCATGCATATGCGTTTACTACGCATGTGCGATTATTGACAGGCGTCAATTTGTACATTTTAGTATATGTTAGACTCCAAGCAAAAGTAGGAGTCAATTTCTGCCATCATATTTTCACAGTGTATTTAAAATAATGACGTGATTACCTTAAGACGTGTTTAGGCTTCTGAGATCCTGTGTTGTAGTGAAGGCCTTAATGGTTATGGATCTGGAAACATTACTACCACCTATAAATGTCTGTGAGTGTATGTAAAACCACGTGTACGCATTTGAAAAATAAGTCCATGCGTCTGTAAATGTGTGGATGTGCATGTGGGCATGTGTGTGCGTATGTAGAATTATTGTTGGGAATCAGGAGTGATAATGTCTCCATGTGTATAATTTCTTAACGTCTGTGATTTGTTTGAAAAAGAATATCATTAGTCTGGCATGGATGTACTGGAACCAGGATATACCTAAGGGGACGCTATTCACTGGAAAAGTATTAAATCAGTCAGTAGGACAGTCACGGTAGTGATGAGGAATATTCGGGATGATTTGTGTATTGCAGCGCCCAGCGGCGGGGTGTCCGGCCGTGTGACGGGTAATTATGGCCAGTTGGTCTTAACGGTTAGTTTCCTGTAGCCTTTAACTGATGTAGCACAACGGCACGACGTGTTCAAGGGTCGAACCGTCGTGCTCAGGGGTCGAACCGTCGTTCTCAAAGGTCGGACCGTCAAGCTCCTGAGTCAAACCGTCGTGCTCAAGAGTGAACCGTCGTGTTTGAAGGTCAAACAGTTGTGTTCGAGGGTCGAACCGTTGTGTTCAACGGTCGAACCGTCGTATTCAAGGGTCGAACTGTCGTGTTTAGGGGTCGAAGCGTCGAGCTCAAGGAACGTAACGTCGTGCTCAGCAGGATCAAGTTTAAAGTGTTACTGATGTTGTAAACTTATTGGTTAAAAGTTTATCCCTAACAAAACATGATAGCAAACAAGCATGTAACGTTTCGACAAGGAGCGTAAAAGAATAAGCAACGGACGATTCTTGTACCACTTGAGGGACGCCGGACTTAATGTACGGACGTGCATACGGACGGCATCCTTGGAACTCGAGTAGTTCTTTCTTGCTGTTAAGTTGTGAGATTGGAGAGCTTGCTGACATGGAGGGCTGCGCGGCAGGACAGTACCACCACCAGCAGTAACCAGCTCTCGCCAGCCTGCTTGTCACGCGGCAGCAGAGTTAGGTAGTTACCTTCAGAGGTGGACTGCACGTATAGACCGCTCTGTTCCCGGCTGACGTGTTGTTGTCAGATACCGATTTGTGGGCATGTATATTGTTCAGGGTTCATAATGGTCAGCAGTTGCCTGATGTGGACGTAAATGAAAATTCATTGTTGACAAATGGCCCGAAAATTGCTGTTTTAATCTGTCATTAAACCTTAGGGCCCGAAAAAAAAAAGAAATAACTCAGAGAAGACATATTGCTGTCATTTGTAATATTACTCTAGGTGAGTGATAAATATGTCAGTTGTCTAAGTTTTTTCTTTTTACCGTGTTATCTATCGCATGCTTAAATGTATTTTGCTAAGCTTCAGAGATTTTACTCACGCGCATAATATACCGCCAGTTTCTCCAAGGAAGGCTTGCAGACTATCTGACTACTTATAGTGTACTTTATTTTCTCATTGTACGTATTCAGAACGAGTTCCTTCACACATGTCCTGTGGAGGCTTTGACAGTCAGGCTGGCTGACCAGTTATGTTTCTACCTCATTTTGTCGACTGTTACTGTTACTATCCCTTACCGTCACGTGAAGGCTCTCTTGCTAGCCTGCGTTATACTTGCCATTGGTGAAAATAGTGCGGGTGGAACAAACGAGTTTCATCGTTGAAGAACGTTTTACTCAAATACAGCAACAAAGCTTCAACTTAATAGCGTGTGAGAAAATAATATTTTAAGTAAGTGACAGTATAATACGTAGATTAACACTAATGCAGAAATTTTGAATTTTGACCTTCAGTACAGCGTACATAAGATTTCAGAGTGTGTTCAGGCATTAGGGAACGCCGAAGGGTACCTCTGCTGCACTGTAAGTCGGTAGTGTTTAAGGCTGTGCTTGAGTTGTTGTGTTTAACAGCAGTGTCCACACTAGTCAAGGACAGCGAGGAGACAGGTGAAACATTTCCTCTGGTAAATTACTCGTTCCTTCAAGTTTGGTAATGGGACATGAGCATAGACGATGATGTCGCCAGAGGGGCGAACCCCCTGGGGGTTCCGACGGAGAGCGTCCCTGGCGTCGGTGAAATCTTGCGGGGATCCCGTTCATTCCCCCTGGCTTATCTGGTGATTCTGGAGGCAAGGTCTGGCAGCGAAGTTGTATGTAGCCTGTGTTTGAGTACACGTGTTTTGTTGGGATGTCCTGTCCTGTCGCCGCACGTGACTGTGCAGTTTGGTTGGCGGTTGCTTTAACCTCTTGAGCACGACCGTACAGCTCTTGAGCACGACGGTACGATCCTTGAGCTCGGTAGTTCGATCTTTGGTATGACTGCTTAGCCTGTGAGCGTTAAGGATCAAATGATATGCCAGACCATCGTATGCAAGGGTCATACCGTTGTGCTTATGGAGTTAATGAGCTTATGAAATTACTATGGACATGACTCTTGTGAATCAAGTATGGATTGGCTATTGCAGATGTGAACCAGTTCACAGTCGCTCAGGAAGAGCAGGATGGTCGTTTTGCAGTATACCATGGGAGACGCTGAGCGAGAGTGGGGGGTGAGGACTTCGATATCATGTACCGAGCATCTCATACCGTCACTGTCGACGAGAGAACTAACATTTTGACACTGACTTATGCATGGCTCCCCGAGTTCATCGTAGCCCTCTCTTTGGGAGTATTAGCCCAATTTTCCCATGAGCAACCAACTTAGGCCTGCGTTGTGAGCGGCGGTTGTGATGTTTCACGATGGTAAACATAGTGATCTGTCTACAAAGGCCTGGATCCACCCTTGATGTATTTGTTGCACCCCGGCTCGACTCCCTGTGAAATATGCGAGAGGACCATTATACTGGATCAGCCCTCACGCTAGCATGCCACGCAGGGATTAGAGCCTTGGCTTTGGATACGTCCACGCCTGTTATTACCGGTCGTTAGCAGTTGATTATTTGCAACAAGTAGAAACTTCCTTGCTAGACATGCCTTACGATAGTTTCGGAGGTCTTCTGCCCTACAGTATTACCTGGGACGTGTGAACTGAAGGGATGATGCCAATGACTCGGTCGCTTCTTAGCCCACTTGGTAGTCTTGTCGTAGAAACTGTTTTTTAACATACGCTCCTGAAGGATATCATGCTGGGTCGTGTTATCCTGTAATTTCTCCTTCCTTTGTATTTTGTTGAATTGTTAAATGGATATCACAGCTAAAGGAGCGAGTAGTCTGTGGTGGCTCAATATTCCTGCACCGACGAGACCTGAAGAAATTACGCCCTGGCCACCTAGAACCATGGGGTGCCATTGCTTACTGTCTTCCTATAGATTTACTGGGGTTAGAACACCCCGTACCATAGGTAGTTGGCTTTGGGATTCGTGTCGTCATACAGTGTGCCCTAGCAGGGTTCCATTATCTGGGTCTCCTGCAGTGAACGAAGGCTTTACACTTGTACATTGGAAAGCTAGGGTAATAGGTTAACGGCGTGTCGAAGGTTGGATGATGATGTCTAGATCGAACAGGTGTAACGTGTATATGTTATTAATTTTGTCTATGGCACGTTAGCTAAGCCCCTTGAGGATCGCCACACGACCCTAGGCTATGATGGCCTGGCCCTTGACCTAACTTTTACAGGTTTTACCGAAGGACTCAGGGGTCAGACCGTCGTGCTCATGGGAATGGGAACGCGTAAAGAACAGGTTCTACTGGGAACCCCCGCCGTTACGCCTCCCCCTGGACAAAGACCATCAGCTAAGTAAGTGAATCAGAAGAGAGAGTTTGAGCCGTTTCGTGGGCTGCCTGTTTTGAAGTTAATCCCTCGTCGCTCAGGGAAGTCGTGACAAGTTTTGGATGTTCCTCCCACACGTGCACACAAACCAAGGTGCGTCTGAAAGTTCTCCGTGGATTTTTTCCCCCATGTGGTTTGTTTCCCTGCACAGCTCTGGGGAATGCACAAGTAATACTTGGAGAACTCTTTATTTTGAACGTTTTGTTTCCCCAGCTGAGATGGTTAATTGTCGTATATTAATGTGGTGCCTAAACTTACTGCTGTGTTTCACAGTATAGCATCAAATGCTTCTCATACCAGCTAACAGTATTATGCATAATGAAGACTGGGTATCTAGGTGTTCTGTATACGCTGGGTACATTGTCGGGGTTCAGCCTGCGTAATTCGTATGCTGTGTCAACACAGTCAGCTGAGAAGTAAATGACTAAAGTTAATAATATGGAATCTATGTAATCATTGGTATGTATTACCACTTGATAAAGACCCGAGAAGTTGAAATTTTACGATAAGGGAATGTTTATAACAGTATTAGATAAAAGCGAGTCTCGTGTACAAGAAAATGTAGTCAAATCCAAGTAATCACATGTATGTATAGACATGAAGGTTGTTAATCATAAAATTTAACGTAGTTTGAAAGGCCCAGTGAAGGAATTAGTGTTCATGTATATGATTATGATGTGTTAAAACTTCCCGTATCCAATTACCATTCTAATGAGGATTTTAGCCTCAAGAAAATGTTTCGAGGGGATTTATGGCACAGAATTAACACCGAGAAAATGCCTGAGAGTAGGTGAGTGCCATAGATCGAGATATTATAGGGTTTGAACAAACACACATCGGCTCCAGTATCGGCCTAAGAGATAAATCACAACACTGTGTAATATTAATTTTCTAAAATTTGGATGAATAAAAACAACGTTTATATATTGTTTTTCTTTTGGTTGACATCCGTATATGAAATCAGAGCACTGTCCATGCATTTAAAGTGATTTATTCATTTTTTAATTTATCGTAAGTATTCGGCATACATCAGTTTGGCTTTTGTTTTATTTCTTCAGGGTACGCTGAAGTCATTCTTAGCCTCAGCCTTCAGATAACAGACACTCCAGCTTCCAGCCAGTGAAGAAAAATCTGTGAAATCTTCAGCCTTTCAGAAAACACTTTTTTTTCTTTTCTGTTAGCTGAGTCGGCACGGGCATCAGAGGCCCTAATCAAAGCCATCCCATTAACTCTCTCTCTCTATATATATATATATATATATATCCTAGCCTGAGCCAGGTACCCATTTTATAGACCAACCCCTAGGGGTGGAAGAACAGCTGGATTGATTGTGAACCGACTGCCGCATCCAGGATTCGAACCTATGCGCTCGACCCTGGGCGGCCCGTGAATGCGTCACGGTCAGGAACGC
>JAYMFT010111952.1:0-13485 GCA_038088735.1 Panulirus argus | reverse complement strand
CTCAAAGGCTCAGTCCTCTGTTCTTAACGCTACCTCGCTATCGCGGGAAAAGGCGAATATGTACGAAAAAAAAAAAATATATTATATATATGTATATATACCCTAGCCTAAGCCAGGTAACCAATCTATCAGCCAACTCCTACGGGAGGATGAGCAGCTGGGTTGACTGTGGATGAACTGTTGCAACAGGATTTAAACCTATGCCCTGGACCCTTAGCAGCTTGTGAATGCAACACCACGTAGGGCCAAACATTTAAACATTCTTCCCTTTCTTAACATTCCCTCCATATTTGAGGCTAGAAGTACCCATGCTCCTGCTCCATCATTGTGAATTCCAAAGAACTTCTCACCACAATGCCCTGTTCTTAGTTGCTGATCCCCATTTCCTGGCCATTTTACCATAGAAACTGTTGAAGTCTGAGTAGTTTTCTTGATTGTATCTCCTGTTTAGGTTTTGTCTCACTCCTGCTCCTTTAACTTTTTCATTTACCACATAGTCATGCTTGAGCAATACATGATCACTCTTTCCAATTAATGTATCATATCCAATTTTTTCAATATCCATGCTAGTTTGTGTGGAGATGAGGTCTAGTAATGAATGATAAGAGTGTTTGACCCTCTCTTCCTAGTGTGTTTGTGGACATGCTGGCTCAGAAATTTTCCTATATACACTAAAAACTTTTCTACATGACTCCCTGTCACAATTAGAATCTAAATTCCTCCAGTCTGTCTTTTTACAATTTTAATCCCTCATTACACTGGCCAACAAAGATTTTGTTCCATGGAAAAAAAATGTTTCTTATGTATTTTTGCATGCTAAATCCAAAAATATTTTCAGATTTTCTCTCAAAAAGTTTAACAAACACAGCTATTTTCATTGAAGTGCAACAGCTTCTTTTTGAAAGCACAAGCCTAGAAAAATTAGTCACCAGGGGCCTGCAGAAACATGACTGGAAATGTTGGGACATTCAAATAGTGCCCACTCCTGAGTAGCAGTTCTCTGTCATTTGCAGGCTAGAATTCAGTGTGTAAACAGTGTCTTCTCAACTTTGTTGACAGATTGTACTTTTGTGTATTTGTGTTGTGCTGATTCCCCATCCACCATTATAATGCCGAGAAATTGTGTAAATAGTCCAAATTCTTTCTGCTACATCTGCGGTGAAGTGACATTCATGTCACAAAAACATTTTTTCACACCCCTTGTTAAAAAATGCGATGAGCATTACTTTGGTTGTAAAGTGAGTGACCAGGATAAAAGTTGGGCCCTCCAAATTTGTAGTGTCACATGTGTCAGGCTTCTCACAGCATGGGCAAAAGGATCATGCCGTATGCCTTTTGCCATTCCTATGTTTTCTTGAGAACTCAAAGATCATGCTTTGGATTGCTACTTCTGCCTGACAAATATAAATGGTTTAACATCAGAACCCAAGCAAACTGTTAAATATCATAATTTACCATCTGCAATAGTCAGGAATTACCTGTACCAGAGCCTCCTAGAAACATGACTCTGAGTGATGATCAGTCTGGTGATGAGAGAGTAGACCAAGTAGAGGACAATATGGATCCAGCATTTGAAGCAAGCTATTCTTCAAGTGAACCACATTTGCTGAGTCAAGGAGATCTTAATGATCTCGTCTGCGATTTAAATTTGTCCAAGAAACAAGCCAGAATTTTGGGGTTCCAGGTTAAAGAGCTGGACTCTTCTTCAGAATGAAACTAATGTTTGTTTTCAAAGAATTTTTTCCCGTGAAGATGGTCTAGTGTTTTGCAGTGATGTTCGTTCTGTTATGGAGGCATTTGGCCATGAGTATAGCACAGATGAATACTACTTGTTTCTTGACTCATCCCCAACTGTATTAGTAGCACACCACTGTTTCCCAGCTACAGGATGTCTCCTCACCCAATGGTATCCATACTTGTACTTTGCAGTTTCCCAGTTAGAGGATGTTTCCTCACACAGTGTTGTCAGTTGCACATGTTACTAGTTAGGAAAGATATTAAAGGGCACTGATAGGTAGGATTAGCTATTTCTGTTCATCCTGTCAGACATGTTGTAATCAGAATATTTCACAAATCTTCATCTAAACCCTAGTCATACCATCATGTATAACATATCAGTGTACAATCTTCCTGTATGATAGACCCATGGTCTGGGGGACATACTGTTTGTCTCTTCTGTATTGACCTTTTGTCATAGGCTCTGAACTTTGTCTTCCTGTAAGTCTGTGTCATTAAAAGAACTGAATTGACTGAATTCTTGACTCATCAAAAGTAAGCTAGAAAGCGGTTCTATGCCACAACAGAAATAAGTTCCCCTTTGTTCCTCTGGCTAACATGAAGGAATCGCATGATAACTTGAAGCTTCTTTTGAAAATAAGTATGAGGAGTTTAAGTGGAATGTATGTTGTGACCTAAAGGTTGTGGCACTTTTACTTGCAATGTAACTTGGTTGCATGAAGTTCTGTTGTTTCCTCTGCGAGTGGGGCAGCTGGGACAAGAAAAATCATTATGTAAAGAAAGTGTGGCCAAAACGAAAGTCACAGACTCCATGGAAGGAAAATGTCATCATTCCTACTCTTTTTGATCCTGAGAAAATTTATCTGCCTCCTTTGCACATTAAGCTTGGATTGATAAAGAACTTCATCAAAGGTATGGATAAAACTCGCCATGGATTCACTCACATATTTGAGGAATGAATTTCCCAAAATCAGTGATGCAAAAATCAAGGAGGGCATTTTTGCAGGAACACAGATCAAGGAACTGCTTCGAAATGAAAAGTTTGATGAAGAGCTAGATGAAGTTGAAAAAACTGCATGGCTGTCATTTAAGAGAATTTGCAAAGATTTTATGGTGAATCACAGATCAGAAAAACTACTGTGATGTAAAAAATCTATTGACTTCATATAAAGCTCTGGGGTGCAATATTAGTCTACAAATCCACTTTTTGGACTTGCACTTAGACTTTCTCTTTGAAAATCTTGGTGCAATCAGTGATGAGCATGGCGAAAGATTTTACCAGAACATTTTGGATATGGAAAAGTGGTACCAAGGAAATTGGAGCCCCTCTATGTTGGCAGATAACTGCTGGATACTAAGGAGGGATGTTCCTGAGGCCAAATATAGCTGAAAATCATAAACTTCTACATTTTAGAGGTAAGTTTTTTAAGTGTAATAACAGCCTTATTTATGAGAGTAATATACACATATTGTAAAATTTAATTACTCTCTCACTTAAAAACCATGCCTGATTGAAAAATTCTAAAAACAGATTCAAATTTAGCGTAAATAGTACTATAAGATCCACCTACTTTAGTTTGTGGGACAGAAAAAAAGTTAAAATTTTGTTGACCAGTGAATTAGCAGTATTTTACCATCTCTATGAAGTGCCTATTTTACTGCTTCCTATACCATCCTCTTTGTTTCTCAATTGTTACTGCTAATGTAAAGATAAGCTGTAATATAATGTTATGACATGAGGATCAACAAGTGTAAAACTCTTCCCATGAAAAAACACACAAATAAAAATGACACACACATATAATATAGCTAAATCAAGAAATAGTGAATGAAAAGAACATAAAAAGTTAAAAAATTTGTATTAAAAATTTTTTAAGTGATAGTACCCCAAGTGTTAATATCCCTCCCCTCATGCAAGCATACATGATCACACATATTCATAAAATATATAATTATTTCTGATCTTATGGGACAAAAACCTTCATTCCAAGCTCAGATGCATGCAGTACAAAATCATGTTGTGTACATGCACAACCAGTTTCTTTCTTTCATCTTTTGTTACTTGGTCCTCTCATAGCATGGCAAAGTACTGTATTTCACTTTTTAACATGTTATGTTTGTCCAGTCTCTCTTGTTTATTGAATGTAGAAATAACAACATGACATAAAGCTACTTTGTTCACTTTAAGATAGTGAAAAAATGATTTCATTGTACAATAAAGGCTCCTAGCTTGGATTCAAGTCCTCAAGGTAGATTTCAAAAGAAAAATCAGAGATTTGTAGCTCGCCTTGTAAAACAGAAATGGTTGTAGTTGTTAGCAAAGACATAAGAAGCATAATACATTTATTAGGTGTAAAAAAAATCAATATGAACTTTATTTACATTGCATTAAATCCACTCTAAGGTACAGAAGTATACATTGTCCATGTGTTTAACTTCATATCTGTTATAGTAGTTTAAGGTACAGAAATATACATTGTCCATGTGTTTAACTTCATATCTGTTATAGTAGTTTTATTTATTTCTTTATTAATTCATTTATAAATCAGTATATTTCAGTAACGTAAATTAATTACTTTTACAGAAATATATTCAGCTTTGCTACTATCTGTAAATCATAGTGAAAATAATATAGAATAATACCAAGATGCTGTGTATGTGAGGCTTCCATAATAAACTACCTTTACTAAACAGAAAAATAGAGGAAGACAGCTGCATTCCTTGAATCCTTATTAAGAAGTGCTTACTGTTTAAGACCCTTGGAGAATGATAAGATAGCTTTAACCAATGCTCATTTACAGGTGAAAACATCAGACAGATTATTGTTCTGATTTTCTCCAGTTTTATTCATAGTACTGTTTGTGATTACCTTAGGGAAAGACTAGCAATGACCAAGTATGCAGATATTTGATTAATATTCCTGAACAAATGTTTGAACAAATTATCATTCACAGATTTATTTCTGAGCTTTGCAGATCACTGTGTTAAAGAGCCACAGACCAGCTCACTACTGAACATTATTTCTGAGTGGTAAACATTGTATCTAATAATATTTTCCACAGACATTTTCACTGAAGTATTACATTTTAGAAATATAATATTACTGTGCCCATAATTGATAAGAAATATCATCAACAATACACAGCTATTTAATCTTATTCTTTTTTCTTATCATAACAGCACCATCAAAAGTTGCACTTTCAATCTTGAGTTTCATCATTGTTAATCAGTTCTGTTGTGGTGGATAGGACGTTGAGATGAGGTTCTGGTTGTTGTTTCACTTTCTTAGACCTGTGCTCATATATAAAATTAGCTAACTCTTCTTGCTTCATTTGATAATTTCTCTTCAAAACTGGAGCAATAAAGAGCCTGTACCTTGAAAGACATTTTAGTGTTCATTAATTTCATTGTTATGTATTCTATACATTATAGATAATATCAAAATTATTGCATAAGGAGCATTTTGATTTAATGTAACTCAAAAGATAACACTAATTTATTCTAATTTAAGAGATTTCAGTATAACATTCATAGTTCCTAGTGTTGCTTTAAGAGCAAAAGAAGGGAGTAGATTGTTGAAGGTGGATATGAATGGCAAGGTAAAGTTCAAACAAGACCTCAATGATAAAGAAACTGGTAAAATTAAATTTACATTGGGAAAAGTTAAAGACTACTTAGTGTTGATATTTAAGATATCATTAAGCTATCAACAGTTCTGTTAATAGTTGAATGTTACCATTTTTATCTTGAAAGAACCATCCTTTAAAAAACCTTGAGTCTTCCGATTAAGTACGAGATTGAAGAAATCCACATTGTGACGTACAGTGTCAGGCTCAGAGGTTGAGGAATGTGTCTACAGCATATGAGAATAAGATATGATTTGGGAGGACCAAAGGAAATAGTTTTAGAGACCAATATGAAAGATTTGGATGAAAGAGGATGTAAATGGTGAAATGTAATTGAAATCATACAATTTCATCCGACCTTTTTGCCATAGTGTTGCAGAAGAGTATGAATTATGAGGTTGATCATAGGATATAACTAACTTGGCCTTTTTGCCAGAGTGTTGCAGAAGAGTATGAATTATGATGTTGATCATAGGATATAACTAACTTTTCATTCAAACGGTAATGCTGAATATGGTTTCACTGTGGTTAAACGGTAATGCTGAATATGGTTTCACTGTGGTTTATCTGTGTTCACTGTGGTATCAAATGTATGAATCTCTGCTGAGAACAGAGTTCTGGCTACCTAGTTCATCAGAGATAACATCAGCTTGTATGAGAACAATTCTCAAAAGATACAGTCATGCTATTTTATATCTAATCACCAAACTTCTTAAAACAATAAAGTACATCTGGAACAGGAAACAGAGTCCATTTACTGTTGTCTGAAAAGTACATTACTTCCTGTAAATCTTCAACTGAACAAGATATAAACAGTGTCTCATACAGTTCTCTAAAATGCATAATTTATTTATTTATTTTTTTTTTAATGCAACTTCTCTTGGGATTCTTCACTGGGATACTGATGTGCATATATAGAATTGTGTAAAGGATTATGCCCTTTGGCAGAGCATGGAGTAGGTTTGGGACTTCACCTCAGCAAAACTGATTCCTGTAAAAGGAGGAAGGCCGTTTTGGGACTCCTTTATTTTTGCTTATTCCATTTATGCTTTTTTGACTTTAATATCATTGACAAAAGTGTAGACATGTTCCTGTTTACACTTAATATAGTTTATATGTTTATAGTTTTTCATGTAACAAAGATCTTCATTTTTAAATTGTGTGGTTTATCTGAAATGATACTTCCCTTGTGTGAAAATCAAATCACATTTTCTTCTACCCTAACAGAATATTCCTATACATTATTGAAGATAATATCCACATAAGTTATAGACTTTCCTCTGTACTGGTGTGTGAAGGTGAGTGCATGGGGGTGGACCCTGCCTGGCAGCATGAATGCACCTTTTTTTATGTCAGTATATGAAGATTGTAGTTTTTTTCAGTGTGATTATGTTCTATGTACACCCAAACACTCAGTATATGAAGATTGTACTTTTTTCAGTGTGATTATGTTCTATGTACACCCAAACACATTGTACATTCTGTTTTGTATTTTTCATGTGATTTCCCACTTCCCATATGTATCATTTACAATTTTTTTCATATGTGTATTTTTCGTGTATTACATGGATTATATACAAAAGTACACATTATTTACATGAATAATATATAAACACTGATACAAGAGGCATTGTTTCTTTTACTCTAGATATTACTACAATAGTGGGTGCATAAATCTGGCTTCTCACCATAATGATTCAGTTACATTCTGATGATTTATGAGAGACTGTGATGCCTGATACTTCTCCAGCTTTGTTGTGAGGTTGCTAATGACATTTATGGATAAGAGGTGGAATCATACATCTGTTAGAAATTCTAATGAGACATAGCAGTCCTTTGTTAATTTCTCAAATGAGGTACAGAATAGTGTTATGGTTAAACATTGCACTAGAAATAAGCTGTAGAGCAATGTCTATGTTATGCCACTGCAATGTTTAGCTTTATAGCAGCATCAGGGTGATACCAAGCTAATTGGTCTTGCTCGCATGGTGTTTGTACTATAACACCAAGTGTTATCATCTGACCTTCATTGGGAATATTCTTTGCCAAACTTTCCCAAAACCTTTTTCATCATGACTAGAAAACAACCAGCTGGTACTCCAATCAAAAGGACTTGCAGGCTGATTGTTTGAACATGAAAGATATGTAGTGAAGCATTATGAAAACATAAGAAGTGCTTAGTGGCACTGGCAGCATGCTTGGACTACTTCCTGAACTGAGGACATCTATTACTAACTGCCCAAATAAAGTATAATAATGAAAATGTGATGTCAGGTAGTGTTGTCAGAATCATAAATGGTATAGACACAGTTATCTTAAGTACCATACGAAAAAGAAAACTGTCCAGACTTTACCTCTTCCTTCTTCAAAGCTTGAGATACCCCATTCAAAACCTAAGAAACTCCTTCAACAAGCAAAGAAACCTCCCATGCTACACATGAAACCAACCAAATATCAGACAATGAGGCAAACAGTCTAGCTTTATAGTTTTTCAGTAACCTTTGTGAATCCTCATGTGCAACTCCCTGGCCTTGTCACACTATGCAACACAAGTTTTGGGGAGTAAAAGTAGGCATTTACATACAGTAATTTGTTAATGTAAATGTGTATCTGCATTCTGCAGAGTACTGATTCATTAAATGAGATGGCTGTAGTATTTATTTATTAATACATTTATCTATTTTCTGTATGCATTTATTTTCTCTTTAGTATTTAGTTTGGTAAGGTTGACTGAAAATTAATGCCCGGGCATGCATCCTCAGTTCATAACATTAAGGGAAAAATACTTTTGATTTACATTTTTTCTTATTTCTGCTCAAGCTTTCAGGAATGCATCTTGAAGGTAAATTGAGGAATATGTGTATGCACTTCACCCATATCATGTAAATGGAAGTGGAGAAAAATGAAATTATAGTTTGAAATCTGCTAATTATTATTATTAGTTATTATTATTATTATTATTATTATTATTATTCAGTTCTATCTATATCTCTGATGCCTGTTCCCAACTGAACTCCCTCAATGGGGTGGCCACAGCGTAAGTCTCCATAACTAGTGAAATCCAGTGCCACCTCTAAGCCTTTAGTACCTCACACTAAGTAGGCTAATGGTATAGGGCAACTCTAGCACAGTGTTTTCATAGGCTCCTACATAATGTTCCTACTGACTACTTCTACCTAATGCTCCTGCCTAATGTTCTTACCTAATACTTCTACTTAATCTTTTTTACCTAATGATCCTGCCTAAATGTTCCTACCAACTACTTCTGTCGACTGCTCCTACCATTTTGCTAAAAGGAAGAGCTAGCCCATAGTGCTCAGTGCAGGAAAATCTAGTTATGAAGAATGAGATGAGTTAAGTATTGTCAAGTGTTATGTATAACAAGGAGAGATTGTATGTTTGTGGACAGAATGCTAGTAGTCCACATGTGGGTGAGGCAGAAAAAAAGGTGAACTGGGTCAGAGGAGTGTAACTTGACAACCACTGAAGTGCTGGCTCACTATGCAGCCATCACTAACCATCCCAACAACCAGGTGGGTAGTACTGGTAATATATCTCCCTGATTGTTGGCTGCCTACAGCTACTACCTACACATTATTATTATTCTTGGTCATCCATAGGTACCTTTTTTAGGGTTCCTGAAGCTTCAAGGAAGCACTCCATCCAGGAGAAAGGAAATGATGGACTTCATTGGAGCAAGAAAGTTCCTGACAATACTCTAATTATTCTATCCACTGACAGTGATACAGCTTTGCTAAAAAGACTTATCATTTGTAGGGTAACCACCTGCATGCAGAGTTAGTAACAACTCTGCTGGACAGAGGCATATACTAAGATAAAATATCTGTAACCAGTATACTACTGTAACTTTTGAACAAAAGAATCCTTGATACTCACCCTATGATAAATGTAACAGTAGTGGCTAAAGCAGCTGAGAGAAGTGGGAATTTCATTATCAGCTTAGGATACTATCTTCATTCAATTTGATTATGAACTGTATCTCTATTTTCATATAGTACTGTATATATATATATCTTTTATGGTTTCAGATGAAAATTGTTGCCTTATGTTAGATTCAACAATTGGCAGGTCAGTCTGAAGGTTCTGCAGCTACTGCATTAGAAGTGGCAGTCTTGTACTTTAAGAGTAAAGGCTTCCAAATGTAAACACCTCCAAGGATTCCTACAAAGGTTATAACTGCAAGCTGGGGGACAGTCACCCTGAAAGACAGAAAAACATTGATATATCACTTTTGCTTTTTCTTTTGAACATGCTTATAAATAATTATCATGAACATATGAAATAAATTTTCCTTGAGTGTTTCCTTCCTTTTCTCCCTTTGTGTATTCATTCTCATTCCTTGTCCTGAAGCTTTCCACCTTTTTGAAAGGTCAAAGAATAACACCTTGAAATTTCAGAAATATTTCAACCTCATTAAGATAGTCCAATATTTCTTAATGAAATATTTATCAGTAAGTGAATTATCTTAAGTATATCTTATTTCTGAGGAAGTTTTATGTCCTTTGCCAAATTTCATATGTGTGGGAAAGTGTAAGGAAGTAAGCCCCAGATTGCCATAGGTGAAAATGAAAGTGGATTGTGAGAGATGGGTTAGGACTCATGCAGATTAACAAGTGGAGTGAGGATGAAAGGCAAATGTTTTGGGAGGAGCTGAGTGACTGCATCAGTAATTTTGATCTAAAGGATTGAGTATAAGTCATGGCTGATTTGAGTACATGAATGGGTAATGTGATAGTTGAGGATGTAACTGGGTGGCATGGGGTACCCATGGTGAATTCAAATGGTGAACAGTTTGTGGAGTTGTGAGATGTAAAAGAACTAGTAACTGAGGGTGCTTCACTTAAAAGAAGGATAGCAAATACGTATACTAAACATACATGGGTGAGTGGAGTTAATGATGAGCGGACATTATTGTATTAGTTAACTGAAAGGCATTCCTAGGAAAAACTCTTTGATGTAACTATGCTGAGAGGGACAGCTGGTGGGATGTCTGATCACTTCTTGGTGGATGCAAGGGTGAAAGTTTGACGAAGTTTTAGGAAAAGAGGAAATGGCATGGGTGGAAGGAGGGTAGTCAGGAGTGAATGAGCATGGAAAAGAGGCTTATGTAAGGAGATACCGGGAAAGTTTGGGAGAACCACGAGAGTAATTGAAATTTGGGGAGTGTGTGGGGAAGGGAAGGTATTTAGGGAGGCAGTTCTTACAAGTGTGGGAGAAATGTTTGTAAAGCAAATGATGGGATGTGAGCATGTGAGAAAGGTTAGTGAGTCATAGGATGAGGAAGGTAAGTTGCTGTGAAAAGAAAACAAAGAAGTGTATGGGCATCACGTTCAGGAAAAGTGTGCCTGGGAGATGTACAAAAGTATGCCTGAGAGATGTACAAGAGGAAGCAACAGAAGAGCAAAAGGAAAGTGTAGCGTCTGAAAAAGAGGTTAAATGAGAAATGGGATAAAATAGTATTGGTAAACTTCAGGGAGAATCAGGAAATGTATTGGAAAGAGGTGAACAGTAAGAGAACACGAGTAAATTGTAGCATCAGTGAGAGGAACAGATGGGTTAGTAGTAACAGGCAAAGAATAGGTAAAGTTGAGTTGGAGTAAGTACTCTGAGTGACTGTTGAATTATGTTAGATTATAGGGTCGCAAATGTGTGATGTTTGGAACATGGAGGTGTCTAGAACCATGGCAAGTGTTGTTTAGTGAAAACAGGAGTTTGGGAAAGCCTAGTTTGACAAAATAGCTGGACTGTCTCATCTAACATCACAAAATGAAAAATAATGCACTAAATCATGCTCCACAATTCTAAACACTATACTGCTGTTACAAAAAAAAGGGAGCCCACTATCCAATGGTTGTTTTGACTGCAGCTAAACTGGTAAGTTACCCAATAGTTCTTATATTGAAATTCCACAACTGAAGGGCTTCAAGGGAATGAAAAATAAATAGGTGCTACTATAGTATGCGGTCTACCACGGTATCAAACTACAGCATGCGGTCTACCTCATTTACTACCCAACCTAACCTTACCTAACATAACCTAGGTTAGGTAATTAATGAGGTAGACTGCATACTATAATGTTGGATATCGTGGTAGACCGTATGCTATAGTGTTGGATATCATGGTAGACCGGATTTGAGTGGAAATTTCCCATTTTCATTAAGGATGGTACACTACATATATAATCTTTCATTGACTTAAAAGAGGTAGAAATAATAGTTGTATGATTTAACTAAGAAAGTAAACATTTGTTACTAAATATACCAGAAAATTCACTCAGAATTTTGTGTAAGGATGTTAACACAACTTTTGGTAAATGTCCAGTTTAGGGGCACCAGCGACATAAGGATATAGAGGAAACGGACTTCAGCGGACTCTTTATTCTTACTAGAAGTGATTTATAGCATGGAAACAAGAACTAATTCAATATTTTCTATTCTGTGATAATGGGGAGGGCTACGATGATAAGGGAAAATGTGGGGTTAAAGGAAGTGTAAAATACTTCTAGAAATCAACCTAGAACTTTTAAAAACTCCGTGAATATCACTGCCGATCCAAATTTACCTTCCTTTCTATGCTAATTGAAAAATATAATTATGGTGTCGTTTGCATTCAGTTGGTGAGGGATTTGTTTGCTGGGAAGAAACTCTTATCTAGAGAATCCAGCGTCCAGAAGTTGACAAAGTTATTGACATATGTTTAACATTAAAATTTAATAAGTCTCACCCTTAAGGTAAAGTTTGGTGTGGTTTTCAGTTGTCTTTTTTGTTACACTTTTGTCCCACATTTTCTTTCATTATCGTAACAGCCCAACTGTTACTTATGACATATAAATAGGGTAAATTCTTCAGATCCTTCTCCTGGCCTGTATCACTTCGACCAAGTATAGGGAATCCATTTACTTTTTTCCCATAACCATCTTCTCTCCTGTGTTACCCATCAACTTGACCCATCTTTCTGTGTTGCATATTTTTATTTAGACGGTTAAAATTGATATACAGCCGCTTGGTTTCGATACGTAACGGTTTACAGCCTATATATGCCGTCTCGTGTTCATACGATTTTTAATTTAAACATTTTTAGCTAAACCATACCCACGAATACGTCGAATCCTCATCAGTAGTTGGTCGGGGTACCATTTACCTGGTTCATGGTGCATCGGCTGGCAGCTGCCAGAGGTAAACAAGAAGGGCTCGTTGGGGTAATATGTTTTCGTTGTGTAAACTACCTTAATGTATTATATACTATGTACGTTTTCGTAATTTTTTTTAGTTTTTGTACATCTTTGGACATTAGTATAAATTATTGTACTTCACTGCGCGTTACTGTAGTTTCTTGTACATCATTGCACATTCTTGTGTCTGGGTTATCAGTCAGTGCAAGTTACTACAGTGTTTTGTATATCAATTTTGGTGACAATTTTTTTTTATACATCCCTGAAGATTAGTTGCACATTGCTGTAGTATGTTATACATCATTGCACGTTCCCACAATTTAGCTTTACGTCATTATGTTGTACTATAGTTCATTGTAGTTCACTGCATGATACAACGATATATTTTACATAACTGTGCGTCTTTTTACAATATTGTACGCTATTGCAAGTCACTATACTTCATTGTAAATCCAACAAAAACTATCCTTATATTTTTTTTTATTATATAATGTCACAACGGACGAAGGATGCTGACATGCATTTGAGGTCTTAACTCTCATTCTAGCCTGTTTTCCTTACGTATATTTCTAACTTGTCGTAAGACGAAATATATAACGTAAATTATACTTTTCAAACAGTTTACATGCATCGAATATGCATTCTTTTTTTAATTTCGAGTGTAAATACTATAGAGAATAGCCACCATAATTACCAAAAACTGCATCCCGCATTTACGCTTACCAATTTTATAGACACAAAAGGAGTCTTGTTTACTTTGAAATCCATCGAACTGGTCATTAACTATAATTTATTTGTTGGAAGTATATCATTGCACGTGGATAGAGAGCTGTGGTTTCGGTGCATTACACATGACAGCTAGAGACAGTGTGAGCGAATGTGGCTCTTTCGTCTGTCTCCTGGCGCTACCTCGCTGACGCAGGGGGAGGC
>JAYMFT010111931.1:0-13485 GCA_038088735.1 Panulirus argus | reverse complement strand
TATATATATATATATATATATATATATATATATGTATATATGTTGAAAGAGAGAGAGATGCGCCACCTACCAGTGTCTGGGAGGGGACGTCACCTCCGGTGGTGGGCAGTTGGGTGCCAACTCGAGCGTGAGGCTGGTGTTGGAACCCCGTCGCTCCAGCAGACCCTTTGCCTGCAAGACAACAGTACGGTCAGTCGTATTAGTCCCCAGGGATTTCACTGTTGTTTACATTTATGGTAATCAGTTATGTATGAAGTGGTCAGTGATGGCAATAGTAAGCTTGGTGTTTACGACAATTGAAATTTACACTCATAAAAACTCTTCAGTAATAAGGAGGAGTTCTGTTCGTGTTTAGCTTATTATGGCTCTTAATTGAAATTGTTAAACACTGTTAGTATGAAGTTATCCCCAGATGATGATACCTTCCTCCCCAGTGGTCAGTCATTATCATTCTCTTAGCTATTACTGGTTTGTTTCTCATTTCTAGAACCCTGATTGTGAGTGGCGGACTTCCTCATCATATCTTAGATGTTAATGGTTGCTTCCTCCCTGTAACAGTGATCGTGATTAGCTCTTTCATCACATTCGATTCTTATTGGTTCCTTCTTCTAGTACTGATATACATTGGCTCAGCGCGGGATCCTTCCTTGATTCCTACTGGATACCTCTGCTGGCCACGCCCTGTCGTCACCCTGAGTGGATGACAAGTAGCCCCTAACCTGCCTTGATCCTGATGGCCTTAACTAACTGCCCTTGCCGTCGCACCTTGCCCCTGATTGGCTGAACTAGCAGACCCTTCTCTTGTATCTTGACCCTGATTGGCCTAACTAGCAGGTCCTGTCGTGCCTTGAATCCAATTAATCTGAAAAGGTGGACCCTAGCCTGGTACCGTGATTGGTCCCCCCCTCCACCCCGGCCCGTACCTTGATCCTGATGGGCTCCGGGTGGAGGTGCGTGAGGGGGTCGAGGTGGTGTGGGGTTGGGGAGGGCCCGACGCTGCTGGTGGCGGCGGGGGTCGGGGGCTGCACGGTGGGAGACTTGACCGGCCACTCCTCCTCACCCTTGGTTCGCTCCCGCCACTGGACCCTCAGCGCCACCATCACCTGCAACAACAGACGTCCAGAATCCTTACTAAAGATCCTGAAGATTAAAGTCATGAAGTCAGAAACCACAAACTACCAGGATCTGACGAATGATTACTTGATAAACTTGTCAAGAACCAGAGGATGACGACGTCGCCTTCAGCACATCGGTATGATGTTTAATTGTTCTTTCGCATTCAGGTCACCTGGATCACTGAACTTTTATCAGAGTGTATGATATGATTAAACGTCTTTACTGAGCACAAAGGTAACATTAAACTAAAAACAATAATACCTTCACCTTCAGGAGAAATGATCTGGGGATTCAAGGATGAATCTGTTTTGAGCATAACGGTCGGGAATTAGTAGTCAGTAAGAGAGAAAGAGGATCAGAAAATACGATCGTCGTTTGAAAGGGTTCTGTGAACTCCACAGTGAGAGAGCTAGTACATGGGTATCTGTGGCTAGAAATAAAGAGGGAAGGTTAGAAGAAAGAGGCATGGCTCAGTAACCGATGTCACAATGAAGAAGAACGAGTACAGCAAGGTGGTACTGTGGAAGCAGATAAGCTTTGAATACCATACTGTGGACAAGGCAGAAGATGAGTCAAGATTTTTCTACCAATTCATGAAGAGTGTATTGTCCATCAGGGGTATATTATGCATTAAACCACAGCTGATCATTCGGCTAAGGACTTCAGAGGAAAAGTTGTAGGGGATGACGTCATGGTGTGCGAGGTGCCGAAAGACAAGATCAAAGGCGTTTCTACGGTGGAGGACACAAACACCGGACACACGGACAGAAGAGGTCCTGGAAAATTGCCTATCCCCAAAAAATAGAACTAAAAGAAATCTTACCGTGGGAGAAAGATAGGGAGGGACAAGTCAGTAAAACATAACATACATTGCATACACACTTTAAGATGACATTACAAAACATAATTTACAACATTTAGATTCCTACGTCACAAAGATTTATACGCAACACGGCTGGAACATAAACGCCACGAAGCTAATACACAAGACGGAGATAAGTTGCTGAACGTACACAGTACGGAGACGATGGCACCAACTACATGCAGGAGCCAATGTGTGTGTGAGAGAGAAGAGAGGAATGTTAAGTACCTGACTCACCACAACCAGCAGGATGAGAAGCATGATGGAGCAGAGGACGGCAGTGGTGGTGATCGGGGTGTGAGGACCCGAAGTGCCCCCCACACGCGGGAGCACCTGCTGCGTCTCCCCCTTGTTCCTCCCGCCACAGTTGGTGCTGCTACTGCTGCTGCCGCCGCTCCTTCTACTACTGCTGCTCACACGCAGTGGCAGCTTTTCGTCAGGCTGTCTGTTAGAAGTAGAAGCACCAGCAGACCCACTGCCGTCAAAGGTGCTGACTTGCTCTTGAGCGACCTTGTCGGCGTGATTCATCATCTGCAGGAGCGAGTCAAAGCCGCTCCGGTGCCTTGAGCGCTGGGCCCCTGGGGCGGGCGTGGTGGCGGATGGTGCAGGCCGCGCCCCGGGCAGGTCGCGGGAGAAGGCCGCCGTGTCCCACGTCGGGTGGAGAGACTTCTGGACTCTGACCATCCCGATCAGGGAGTCATTCTGCAGCAGTATGTTTACGTTACTGGCCGGCTTTTGACCCGCTCCAGCGTTGTAGGAGAACCGCTCTGGCTCCTCACCCTCAGGGTTCTCGATGGTTCTTTCCGCGTGTCGCTGCTGACCCTCCGAGGAGGTTATGACCCGGGAGAGGTAGGGAGGGTCCCCCCTGCGGCCGCTGAGCATGGGGAGCGGTACCCCCGGCCACCACACCCGCTCCCCCAGGCGTCGCGGTAGCCCCATCACGCTGCCAGCAGCCATCCGCCTGCCGCCGCCTTTGTTGTACTTGTTGTTGGGTTCATTATAGGCGCTGCTCTCCGTGTAGGAATACTCGTAGATATTGACCTCGTTTTGGTACGGATGATCTATTTCATAGTCCAGCTGAGAAGCTTTGGCCTCCATGTTGTGACGTGGGTACCCGCTGTAGGTATACTGGTGACGCTGAGCGACCATGTTGTATCGGTCCTCGGGGCGGGAGGCGGCGGGGGGAAAGTGGCGGGACCTCGGGATGCCGCCCCTCGGGTACTGCTCGCCGGGGTCCGAGGCGCCGCTTTGCTGGGAGCTGGACCAGCTCGACGTCGGAGAATATATCGGGCTGCTGCCTGCAACACAACATTGCCCGGTTGAAATCAGTTTGTAAAGTATAAATGTTGCAGAATTAAGGGTAATGATACCTTTTAACTGAAAGTATACTCTGTTGGCAAGTTCATACTGACTCTGATGCAATGAAGTATAATGAAAGTAAAGCAGTTACTGCCATCTATTCAGATTTTCACAATAAATATCGATAAAGTTCTATATAAAAGGTTAGTAATAAAAGATGGTGTATATATGGTTCTATTTGTGTGGTTAAGAACTTGGTTGACTGGCCGTAAACGAAGAGTGGTGATTTAACGGTCAAGTGTCAGAATGGTTGGACGTAACAAGTGGTGTGCAACACGGATCAGCCTTGAGACCGGATCTCTTTCTCATATATATTAATGATAACGATAATGGGCTACATTACAAGACTCCCTCTCGGAGTGGTAGTAGTCCTGGGTTAAGTCAGCCTCAGCTAACCCCCAGCCGGGGGCTCCAACCCTCCAACCTTAACCTACCTCAAGGTAACACAAAAGTGACGCAGGAGAAAATAAACCAGTTAGTAGAATAACGTGTGAATCACCGGTGCCGACCGCTCGGCACAATAACCACGACATAAAGAATTTCTGCAAATATGAATATTTATCTCATGTTGCTAGGGGATTAATCTCTAAAAATATATATTTTCATTACTGGATGAAAATCTAAAGAATTCTGAAACAAAATTCTTTCATCATTGCTGGAAATGTTGAGCCGCTCTAAGCAAAACTATTTCTTTTATTCTTCCACTCGCTGGGATATTCATGAAAGTTTTAATAAAATGGGCGTCAGCAGCGAAAAGAATTGGGACGCATTACAGTAGGCTGCATTACACCCGGCGAGTGTGGGAAGTACTGACATGACTGAAAGTGAAGCAAATATTTGGGTGGAGCACCGGGACCTGTCATCCTTCCTTTTCTCCTCTTCTTTGCACAATCCCGAAATCCATCCAGCGAAAAACCCATCCCTCCAGTCTCCAGTCGAGACACTTTATTCACAGCTGTAACCGCTGCCGTGTAGGTCTGGGCCTGAACTGTGACGAGTGAGAACGTTTGAGAAAAGCAGAGGGTTGGATAAGGAGACCAGAGAGAGCTGGTAAGAGTACAGCTCCCCACCTGACGACGATGGTGCATGGAGGAGAGGCGTGAATGAAGGGGAAAAGGTCAAGAAGAAAGAAAAAATAAATACAGGAAGACACAAAGGCAGAAACAGACAAAAAAAGCAAATCAATGTCATCAGGATGAAATACGGAAGCAGGTAAGATATGTAGAATATTATACGTAAAGTGAGGAATGGTGTGAGGTCCTGCTAGGAGGTAGGGACAGGTGTTCCCAAGCAGTACACACGAGAAAACGGAGGGAGGAGACGACACAATAGGGCTAGACCAGGCTCGTTATACACCGCTGTGTTGGAGTTAATGGTGTCGTTGACAGATGAAGAGATAACAGGTGAACCTTTTGTTTGTGGGCAGGAAGTGATTAGCGTGTCAGGTGCAGGTCGAGTAAAGTACGGAGAATGAATGGATGGTGCGACGGAAGAAGAACAAGGACCTACTGAAGGACGTGGCTATGTGGGTCAGACTGCACGAACGATGGTGATCGATAAATTTCTGAAGTGCCTATACGTAGCATTTATCTCTTCAGGAAATATCTATGATGGAAATGATTTGGAGGGAAAGTCGAGCGTGCTGTGTGCACGGTAAGGATGGAAGGCCACTGAGGTAATTCAGCGCTTCGCCAAGGGATTACAGCACAACTGGTCAAAGAATCATATTCACCTCCCCAGCAGTGAAATGTTGAGACATCGCTAGAGGACAGACTGTAGAATTTACGACTATTCTGGATGAAAGTTTGTGTTATGTCTGCCAAGTGTGATCGACTGCGCTTTGCCCGCACACTGTTGTGAATATGGCCCCGACGTCGTGAAATGACTAGACCTTAACCCACCTACTAAGACACCTTACCAACCAGCACAAAGCCCCTGTCAGTATATCGAAAGCCCACATCAACCTACCCAGGCCCACCACCAACCAACCCACTGCCCCTCATCTAACCCCCCACCCCTTATCGTCCTACCTGCTTCAGTCACGACACACAGGGTGATCACGGCCGCCAGCAGCCGACCCCTAGATATGTATTCCTTCATGGCGACTCGCTTCCCTCCACACGACACCCGCGGCATTGGAGAAGATTCAGCAGGGGCTGGGGCGGCTGGTAGGCGACCCCAGCCGGGTCATACTGCACACTCAGCGGCGAGTTCCCCACCAGGAGGAGGAGGGTGGAGAGTGGAGGGGTGGGTGAAGCCTTCTTTTAAAGCTTTACATCCATCTTCGTCATAATGCTCTGGTCGTCAACACTCGGGGTACTGCTTTATGTATCTTGCATAAGACTATTTTTGATGTTGTTAGGAATAAACCTCTTGAGGAGGTTGAAGCTAAGGCTATTTTTTTTTTTTAATCTAATAGACTACCTTGTAAATGTGTTCTACGCTGAAACCAGGGTTTATCACACTGTATATCAAATGATTCTCTGTGTCGCTGAATAAAGAGGACGTGCTGTATGTATATATATATATATATGTATATCTATATATCTTAGCAGAAGTGTTTAGAAAAAATGCGCACGTGGGACTTGTAAAAAATCATTTTTCCTTCACGCTGAACACATGAACGGTGAGGCGAACTCAGCCCTGGTCTTCTCTAGTGGTGTCAGTCAGTGTTGTCCCAGCCAACACTGTCCAGGCGGTGTCACTCAGGTGCTGTCCCACCCAACACTGTCTGAGCGACGTCACTCAGGCGTTGTTCCAGCCAACACTTCCCGTGTGGTGTCACCCAGATGTCCCTGCCAGTAGTGTTTAAGGTAGCCACTCAAATTGTTGTCCCAGCCAACACTGTCCAGGCTGCGTCACTCAGCTACGCCCCGGCGGACCTGAAAGAAAGATTGGAAGTATGTCACTTTGAACACTATGGGGCATATGTTATTATGAACACTGTCATCAACACACTTTAACCTGCCATGTACTAATCATGTGCTACAAGGCAAAAACTGTAATGAATCACTTCAGTATGTTCCAGTAAATCCAGGGAGACTCCCTCTTTTTCCACTTGGGAAAACTCATGTTTTCTTGGAAAGTAAGTTGACTACATTCGCGAGTACCTCATTTAACCTCTAGAAACCGGCTACTTTGAATAAATTGTTCTATTTTTCTTATATATAAAGAAAATATGCTATTATCTGTAGCAGTGTGTTACTATCCTTTAAGATTGTCTTTCTGTTTTTCCTTTGCGTCTATGAATTATCTGTGTTTTCTTGTCATCAGGGATAAACAACTAGATGGTTTATACTCCCTCACATGTTATGACCTCCATACGGTTCGCTCAGGCTTTGGGACCCTTGGCTAAAACCATCCACTTGCTGGTTATCAATACTACATCGGGGTTAAATTCAGGTGATCTGTAAAGATATACTCCGGTAACTTGCCTCTCCGTATAATGTTTCCGCGAGTGAAAACTCATCTTCGACGAAGGTTGCTTCACGGGAGTACAATGTCGTCGAGGAACCGTTCCCTCCAAAAGAATCCATCCTTTCCCTGCTGGTGATCGTAGCGTATCCTGAAAGCTGCAGGAACCCCATGGTGAAGAGGTCCTGGGGTTACATAATAACCTTGTTGGTACAGTCACCTACATTGAAACTTTTAGGAATATTGAACTGTTGTTAAAAGGGTATTTGTTTTATAATACACCACAGATTGTTGAAAATTATTAGCAAATCCAATCACTAATTTTTCAAATCAGTATATGTATGTTTTGTGTTTGTGTGGCTATGTTTTGTGGGTGTTTATGTTTATAGGTACTGTGTGTAATATTGTGTGGAATCCCTACAGTCTCATGAATAATAAATTAATTACATGCTGAGGTGAGAGATATATGTATGATGAAAAATCATATGCAAATCGCTTGACAGAAGAAAATCATATGACCACCGAACGTAATCAGCGTTCATGATTGCGTTGATGTACAAGATACTCAAATTAAATCCTTGTAGTTTCTCTTTAGGAATTGATGATTATTCCAATATATTATAAATTAAAGCATAATTGCCATTCTGATTTTCATATGGATTTTCTACGCAAAATAAAGCCATACATATTATCCAACACCAAAAAATTATTCAGGCCTATTTACTGAATGTCTCTCCTGTCAACAGACCAAAACGAACTACATCGTGGTATTGTACTCCTTGTGATAAACAGATTCTAATCATGCACCGGGCTAGCATTGTCTTCTCAAGGATGCCTTCAGGTAAGACATTGATTCATTTTTCAATACAGTTGGAGATATTAGGCTAAGATTTACTATAAAACAAGTATCATGTCGATTTGCATCTTTGGCCACCGGTCCGCCACAAGGCCAGTTTGTCATTTTACCGTATGATCAGCCTCAGTCTAAAATTCGTGAACTCTGTAGAAGACCAACCGGTTAGTCAGAAAATACATCCTATAAATGGGTGATATTTAAATGATATGCCTAGTTAGGGTTATATTAGGTATATGAAATTTCCGTTGCTTGCTCAACATGACAGAGTTAAACTGTCATCCTTCCAATCGATGTTCCTTAGACATTACGTATATGCAGTCCGGAATTTATTGATGATGAGTTTGAGAAGATATATTCCATTGGATCCATGTTAAAGTATCCTAGATCTTTCATTGATAAATCCCTTAAGTTGGCAAAGCAATCATTTTATAGAGTTAAACCCATACCTCCCCTTGATACCAAGAATCTTTTAGTTCTCCCTTTTAGTGATAATTTTTAGTTCTCCCTTTTAGTGATAATTTTACATTACCTTCGGCAATAACAATACTAGAAAGACTATCGTAATCAAAACCTCACCAGAAAATTTTCCGGGCTATTTTTACAGAATCCCTCGTAAAAGCTGTAATATGTTTCATGTTGGGCTGACTGGTAAAGGATCTTTATGTTAGATTTAAGCAACATGAATATAGTAAAAACAGGACAAGAATCAAATGATTTCTTTAATCATGTTAAAAATTATGACCATTGTATTTACTAGAGTAACGCTAATTCTGCTGTTAACTGCAAGTCCTTTACCACGAGAAATATCATGGAATCTTTAATTATTGAATAAACAAAGAACTGTAACACGACTGTCTGTGTATCACCATTGTATTTGCACCTTGTTGATCCCCCAGTTATGCTTTGAATTTGATATCACTCACCCAGATGACGGCCACAAGGTATATTGCAGAAAGTTAGGTTGACATTTTAGGGTGTCTGCAGCGATGATGTTTGTTACTGAGGTAATAAAATTGGAGGATAACATGAACGGGAATTCTAAGCTGGGTCAGAATACCTTTAGTTAAGACAGTACACTGCCTTGCTGGATCTGCACTGCATTATGATTGCGATTCCTGCAGGTCAGGATTGTATTGATAAAGATCTTCTCAAGTTGGATGATGCCGACGAGGCTTGTGATTGTCCTTCACCGCAGGTTCTGCCCCGCCCACCGGCATGCAAGACCTTGACCAACTCGCTCCTGGCCAAGGTCTTATTCTTGACCCACATTCCCTCTTGGCGGCGGCTGTCCATGATGAAAACAATTTAAACCAGAGTCTCGTTATACTTTCCTTTAAAGTGCGTTCTTAATACTTACAAAATTAATTTTTTCGTTGCTTTAAATTAACTATTTTGTGATATGTACAGCTTGGATAAAGTATATATTATCAAGGAGGATAACTAAGAAAAATATGACGTGTTATAGAAACTTCATCCTAGTATAGAACCTGAAATTTCATACCATAACTATATTATTTAGCATATTTCACTCATTGCAGTAGCAACGTAATTCGTAGTCTTATTGCCATAGCGCCATTTTACTGAGCACTTACATCGCTACAGAGCATCATACCAACGAACGGTCTACCTGAAAGCCTAATCGATTTTTACAAAACCATGCAGTACAGTACAGTATAGTACTCGTGCTGTACATCTGACAACAACAACGACTGTTTCTTGACGCTGGTATGTAACAACTTTATATTACTGTAGCACAGTGCATTGTATCACTAAACTAATACATATTACCATTTAATACCGTATGAGTTAAGGTCACTCCATAATGCTATTTTTGAGTAGCGTAACTCCGTATCGTAGCACAGTAACACCAAGGTATTGTTACCTGACGGTAGAACACTATCCTTTGTACCTTAACGCGATAAAACCACTCCCTAGCACTATCCTGTGATAGCACAACACCTCATAACAGGACAACATGACCTAACGCCAACGAATCACAATGTAACACCTACGTACATCATTACCCGTCATACCGTTACAAAACTCCCCAAGATATCCACATCTTTTGGCGCCAGAAAATATGTGTGAAACAGTTACACCACTCATCATAACACACTCTCATAATACTAACACAGTTACATAACACCAGGTCTACTAAATGACACCGCTTCACTGCTTCCTAACGCGAACACTAGAACACTGTTACGGAACGCTAGCACTATTCCTTATTGCCATCACTATCCCAGGGTCTTACTTTATAACACTATTCCGTAACACGAGCAGTGCTCCATAACACATCGTTTAACACTACCGCTACAAACGCTGCTCCAGAGCTAACACTGCAAACCCTAAGCTTAGTAAAACGCTAACACTGCGTCTAAAGTTTAACACGAACACAAACACAAAGCTCGTAACACTTACATTATAGTGCTAACACTCTACAACACAACACCATTTCCTAATACAGGCACTATTCGCTAACATTAATTGGTCAAAATCACCTGAAACTACTGTAGAACCTATTATATAACACAAACCATAGCAGTAGCACTTATCTCTCTAACTTAACACTACTCCATATTACTAACGCTACATTATAACACCAGAACACCAATATTACCCCATAACACTAGCACTACCATAACGACAGCACAAAATCATAACACCATTATTACTCCATAACAACACTCTACCATTACACCACCCCCACCCCATACCACCATCACTAAATAACACCAGTATTCCATAACACCCACACTGCTCCATGACGCCAACACTACACCTGAACACCAACACAACTCCAATGCAGTACTACACCATAGCACAGGTATTACTCAGTAACACAAACACTACACCATAACACCAACATTACTCCATAACAACTTTACTCTGACATTAGCACAACACCATAACACCAACACCATCAAAACACCATTACTACTCCAAAACACCAGCATTACACAACACCATTACAACAGAACAGCATAACAGCAATACTACATAACACCAGAACTACACCACAACTCCAACACTACACAACACTAGCCCACCATAACACCATCACTACACTATGACACCAGCACTAAACCATCACCGCAAAAGCACACAACACTAGCACATTAGAACACCAATATTGCACCATAGCACCGGCACTATGCCAGGATACTAACATGACACAACAGTTCATTACATCAACACTACACCATAACACCAGCTCTACACCTCATCACCAATATTATACAACACAAACACAACATAACACCAACACTCTTCCGTAAGATAAAAGATAGTCCCAGTGGTGTCTCTTATTATTATCAGCCCGTAACACTGTCACAGATCACTGTGTTACAGTCAGGCTGTTACAAAAATGTAGCGTTACTCCCGATCACCTGTGCTTGACACTTGTTAAACGGTGCCTTGACAGCGTTTGTTATTACAACACCACGTTGACAACCCTGACTGTCTCATGTCCTCGTTGACAGTCTTGGCGGACCACACTGACAAACTTCATTATCCCCTTCCTACCTTCACAGACATTACCCTTGACAGGTAGCGAAAACTTCAGAAGTTCATGACAATCTTCATCCTTGACAGTCCTCACATACTGCTTGGGTAATTCACAGACACTTTTGACAGCCCTGACATTAGTCTCCTCTAACACTGTTGACATCCCTCAGCCCTACACGATGCCTGCTGATAATAATCTTGACAGGTCACTCGTAGTGGTTGTGACTGCCCTCCTTGACACCCCTTTCCAGTTGACAATATTGGTGGGCTGGGGGGGGGGGGATCGCTGAGCCGCCTTCCCTGTCAGCATTAGTAACACTAGCCACTGATGTGGCACATGACGACTTTCATTTTGACGGACTTTAATATCCAGCATCTTGGCCATTAACACAGCCTCAGCATCCTTGTGTTGTCAGTCTTCCCTTGACAGCCCAAACACTCACTGACAGCCCTTGACAGCCTGAACACCCCTGTCAGATCTTGACAGTCGTCAGTTGAAGTAATATCACTTGAACCTCATCAAACTTGTCGATGACAGCCTCACCCTTTGCCTCCAGCAGTAGGTGCAGCACTAGGCCGAGCCCCACGCCTTACCTCTCCTGGCTGGCTGACCAAAGCGTGTCCCTATTTGGCCCATTTAAAGGTCACATACATAGTGAGAGTCCCTCTCTCCCTCTCTCTCTCCTTAGTCAAACACGTAACCTCTCCTCTCTGATGCTGTGAGGAGCGTTAACAGATGCCATCCTGTTCCAAGTGATTCATGATAAGGACAGAAATATAAATGGTCATTATGCTTTACTATACCGTTGTGTTTCCATTTCCCCTCATATCCCACACTCGCACACCGTCGCCGCTCTGCCTCCTGCTGACATAACCTGCCTCTCAGCTTGGCCTCTCCGCCGTTACACTATCCTCCTCCAATCCCGTCTGCCGTGGTCAGCAGAAGGCCGCCTTTTCCATTCCCATCTGCCATTGTGAACACAGAGCCTATACAGAATGTCAGCACGGGATCAGCATCTGCTGACGGCTTTGTTGTTTAATGGGAGTGTCAGTTGCTGGCTGGGATGGATGCATCAGCAGCATAAGGCTGAGACTACCAATATGTCTGCCAGCACACACCTGCGGCAGGTGTGTGCCTTCACGAGGTTACACCTGACACAGGTCCTCTTGCCAGCCACACTAGACACCTGCGGATGAGCAGCCACAACACCTGCCTCTGATGCTGGGACATCTTGTTTAGGATGGCGCCCACATTCGCCTGGCCTTTGTTGTTGGGTCAGTATGAACGGCAGGTGTTGTCACACCTGCCGTCTGGAGGTGCTGCAACACCTGTACACAGGTGTGAGGGCATGTGCGTGCTTGGTAAACCTAGTAGTAAACCCACCTTGAGCACACACTGCTGGTATCCTAGGAAGGCACCAGCAGCAAGGCCAGATCACACGCGCGCCACCACCGCCTGATCAATACTGCAGTTCTACCACCACCACCGCCACTGTCACACGCACTCCGTCGCTCATACACGCACCCTGCCTCTGTTACACGCACCATCTCCACCCTCACACGCACTCCCACTACACACATTCACCCCCGCCACTCACATGCATACCACCACCACTCCCACCACTTTTAAACGCATCCCCGCCACCCTCACATGAACTCCACCACTCTTACACGCACTCCCACCGCCACTCTCACGCACCCACAACTCCAACTCACCCTGCCACTCTTACACGTACCCCACCACTCACATTCATCCGCCACTCCTATCTGCCTCGCACCACTCTTATGAATACCCCACCACTCATACACATCCTCATCACTCTCACATGCAACTTTCACGCAACTATCCCTCCAACATTACAAACCCAGATTAAAGGTATCGCAGGACTCCTCATGCCCATGATGAGGCTTCCTTGCTGAAGACACAGAACTTACTTCTCAGTTGTCCTGTGTTAAGCACACAAACACACATCTTGGACTTGTTGATCAGCGGTCTCCCCGGTTGGATGTGGCCGACTTCTTGATTTGTAGGTGCCTCACAGGAGTGGATCCTGGGACAGTAAGGTAAGATAAAGTAATGCTTCGAAATTGCGAAATTGGAAATCCAGTTGTTCCAATTAATGAGGAATTCATTTGAAAGGATTTTTTTTTCTCGGCATCAGATTGCCTTCACCCTCAGAAGGTCAGGTCTGCAACACACAAGCAACTACACACACACATATTGTTTTTTTTTCATATTTTCATATGGCATAGGAAGAATTATGTCCAAAGTGAAGCTATGTCAGTAGACAAGGTAAAATGATATATATATATATATATATATATATATATATATATATATATATATATATATATATATATATATATATAT